>JAJOZX010000462.1:1162500-1327500 GCA_023014485.1 Bathynomus jamesi | reverse complement strand
TCACCCTATATACATATACATATATAATATATACATATACATATACATATATATATACATATATACATATATATATACATATATATACATATATATACATATATATATATACATATATACATATATATACACTAGGGTGGTCCAAAAGGTTAAAGCATCGACTAAGTTCTCTCCACAAGGTTGGTTTTATGCCTCTTGATGTGGACAGTATTTGTGCAAAGTTTCACGTTATTCGGTTAATATTTAGGGGTCGCCCCACTTGCCCCCTTTTTGAAAATTTGGGAAAATATATAGACAACTGAATAACTAAATTTTTTTTGGTTCTCAAAGAATATGAAAGAAAACAGTAAGACAATAGGACATGATAATGGGTGTATCTTCATTATTTCTTCTGCATCAGAGTCGCCTTGGATGGTATTGGTATCTGTTTTCGGTGGGCGGCTACGAGTTGTAGGAGGTACTGCTTCTGGTCCTCGTTTCGTGTCAAAGTGTCATTGTAGCGTGTGCGAGAGCAATACCTCGCTCGGCAGCATCATTGACGACTTTCATCTTTAAGGCGCGATCTCTAAGTTCCCTGTAGTTCTTGTCATTTGGCCATTCCCGTGGATCTTTTTGAAGTAACTGGCGCGCTTCCTCCTTACCTCCAACTTTCAAGGCATCAAAGAGGGTCAATGTCCTTTTCGTGACGAAGGATGCCACATCATTTTCAACACCAGCTTCCGCCATGTCGATTCGTCGGGGGCAGCCATTCTTTTGGGGATGTTGGAGGTGTTGAACCAGTCTCCTTTGGTATCAGGATCGATCCTATTATCGAAGAAGGCCAGTCCAATCAGATGCTCCGACAAGTACCACAGGTGGCGTCTTAGAGCTGTCTTCGCCGCTTGTGCAGCTCCTCCGTGTGGATATTTTTCCAGAAGATGCAGCATTTTGAGATCATTGAGAGGAGCTTGTGTCCCCATTGGCGCTTCATGCCAGTACTTGACGTAAATCAGACTGAAATAAAGCCAGCTGAGTCACGTTTCGTTCTTCGCGTGCTGTGAGCTTGAATTGATAGTGAAAGAGGTAGATTTTGAGCGCATAAATCGCCTTCGCCATCCATCTCGCGTGGTGCATGGGACCCGGAGCTCGGATAAAGAGTTGACCACCAGTCTTTCCCCCCAGGAAGAGCAAAGATAGTTCAAGGAACTCCTTGTAGTCGTCACGAGGTTGGCTTGCCTGAAGAGCGTTAGGTAAGTAAGTGAGCATCTCTTTTCTCATCTCTTGGAGTTGAGGGTTCTCGAACAAGCTGTCCGATGCTGAGACAAATGCTTCGTGGGAGAGAGATGGCCATTCCTTTTGAAATCGCTTAAAAAGGCCTGTTTCAGGACTTCCTGTTGAGCCAAATATTGAGGCAAAGACATCAGCAAGTACGACTTCAAGTATATGATGTCGACAACCGATCCAAACTAGCTCGTGACCCAATGCTTCTTCAATCCTGACACAGGCTCCGCGATGTAAACCCGTGTTTGACGCAGTGGTATCGAAGACGAGACCTCTCACATGCTGTTCCACGTTCCATAATTTCATAGTTTGAAGGCATGCCTGGGCCTGTGCTTCTCCAGTTCCTTGTTTCATCTTTGGGACACCAAGCAGCTTCTCCTGTCCATTGAATGTTATAAGGATTGCTATCCGATGCACATTCGTCTTCTTCCCTTCAATGCCGGGGAGAAGCTTTCCGTCCCAATGGAGAAGGACAGGGTCTTCTAGAGAGAATGATTCTAGGTCTTCTCGAGCTGCCTGTTCTCGCCCACTTTCTCTGTAGCGATGAATAGAGCTCCGAGAGCACGTCATCCCAGACAGATCATGCCCCGCGGCCTGTAATACAGCTCCAGTTACGAAAACAGCATTCCGGTCAGAAAGATTGGTGCGATCCATTGCTCCAATGACTTCTGGAGATTGGAAAATGTTCGTAACCTTGTTCTTGGGACGCTTTGGTGCCGGAGATTCAGACGAAGAAGGAATCGGAACCGATGGTCTATAGTCGTCGTCGTCTTACGAAAAAAGGGAAGAAGAAGAAGAGGAAAGATCAATTGATGACACTCCTGCTTCTTCCAAATCTTTCTGTGTTGCTTCATGCCTTGCCTTCCTCTTGGCTTCCTTCTCCATTCTGGATCGCTTTCTGTCCTCTTGTGTAGTCGTTTCCTTATCAATGCCAGCCATGCTGCAAGAATTGACGTCCTTGCGCTGCATGGACAGGAAATTTCGGTCCTCAACGTTGACGATTGTGCTCATGGCATCACTGGTTGCGATGTCAAACAGTTCCTGGATGTCCGCTTTGAAGATGTCTTCATTCATTCTATCGCTGGCACGTTGCCTGGTCCTGTGCTTCTTGAGTGTTTTGTAGCGGTCTAAAAGCTTTGAAAGCTTACGGACACAGGAGTCGATCCGTTGAGTTGGGATCCGCGCTCGGGTCCAGACTTCAATCACCCTCTGCAGAGCTGGGCAGTATTTAAATACATTTGTATTTAAATACATATTTAAATACATTTGTGTATTTAGAACTGTATTTATAAATACATTGTTTTTCATGTATTTAAATACTTTAATGAGTATTTAAATACAATGTATTTAAATACTCAAAATATAAAAATGTAAATACTTTTACTGGTTTAATACACGTTCTGTACTAGCACAGTACGACGCGTCGACAGTGTAGTACAGCATGGTTCATGTTTCAACGTGTAATTTCAATCAGTTGTGTGCCACTCTTAGTCGAAAGCGCTTGATTTCTTTATCGTGTGCGTGTCATGGCTTCAACAAGCAAATCCGGTGAATCAAACAGTGATATATCTGCAGATAACAATTTAGTGCACCCTCTGTTTGATGGAAAATACTTTAAAATTAAATCTAAAGACGGTAATAAGGTAAAGTGCACCTGCTTGCTGTGTAAACACGAAGTCTCTGCTGCAAGCAATGCTACAACGAATCTCTACACTCATCTGAAGGTAAGTGTTTTTTAGACATCAAAAAATATCTTGAAATTGACCGAATAATCGTACAAAACGGCTCTGCCTTAAGTGGGCCTGTGTAACTAACTCGTTGCAATCAATCCAATTTGCGATGGAAAATTCATTGATGAAAAAGCTTTTAAAATCGTCTGATCTATCGAGTGGTGTATTTATTTCGAAATTCACCGTGTCCCCTAAAGTAGAAATTTATCAAAACATGAATTAGTGACTGCATATGTTAAAATTTGTATGTATTTAAAATGTATTTACAAATGTATTTAAATACAATTGATATATTTTGTATTTAGTATCTAAATACATTCGTAAAATGTATTTAGTATTTAGTATTTAAATACATTTCTCCCATGTATTTAGTATTTAGTATTTAAATACATTCAATGTATTTATTGCCCAGCTCTGACCCTCTGGCATGCCTGGTTCAGACTGTCGGAGGTGGTTTGCTTTTGATTAATGTGGTGGTATTGCCCCAAGAGGAGGGCGTCAAGGCATGTAGGGAGCCTTGACGTGGATAAAGTTCCAGTTGCCATCCCTAGAAGCCAAACTTTTGGAATTGATCGAGTTTGAGCCATCGGACCTACGGAAGAAAAAGTAAATTATATAATATATATATTCAGAGTGGGGCGACCTCTAAATATTCACCAATCACGCTGCAATTTTGCACAGACCATGTGGACACTAAATGGACAAAAACCACACTTGTGGAGACTATCTAAGACAATTTTGAAATTTCCCCCTATGGATTTGGACCACCCTAATATACAGTGCCAGCGAAAAGTATCCGATCACTCAAGAAAATACAATATTTTCCCTTGATATTCAGAGACACGTAATTCACTTTCTATTTGTTCTAGCGACATCTGGTAACTTTGAGGTTGCTCGCTGATATGAGAGCTATCCAACGCATTCTCAAATTAGTGTTCTGGTAGCCTTCGTTGCGGGTGGCTGTGTCTCAAATTTGTCAGATTTCACTGTTTGTGTAAATTTCTTGATTTTCTTTTTTTTTTACAGAAAGTGGTGTAAATAAATTTATATATAAGTGTGCTAAAAAACAACTTAAGAGTGATTGTCGAGGTGCTATTGTTGCTTTGCATGCATGTGGGAAATCACAGAGCAGATAGCTGAATTAAACATATCAAAGTACCGTTAATTTATGGGTTTCACGGGCTAAGAACAATGGTGGCCTAACCACGCCAGTCCCTAAAAAACGATCTGGCAGACCGAGAAAAATAAATTCGCGAACAGACAAACTTATGAAACGTTTAGTATTGAAAAACCCAACAATAACTGCGAAAGAAATAAAATTTAATATGAATAATTTGTTATCTGGTGTTTCTGAACGAACTATCCAGGAGGCTCCAAAAAGAACTCGGATTACCATCTCGCCATGCTGCTAAGAAACCGTTCATTAATGAAAAAATGCGTAAAAAACGTGTCGCATTTTGTAAAAAATACATTCATTGGACTGTTGATGACTGGAAGAAGGTTTTATTTAGCGATGAGTCGACATTTTTGACATTCAGAAGTTGTCCAAAAAAGGTTCGCCGGCCTATTGGCTCAAATAGGATGGACCCTAAATACACCCTAAAGACAATGAAACACCCTCCAAGTGTGATGGTTTGGGGTTGTTTCGGTTACTATGGGCGTGGAAACTTATATTTTCTTCCGAAGAACACAACTATGAATGGTGCACGGTATTTAGCAATGCTACAGGATAAACTTCCAATGGCAATGGCAATCCAAAGGACAAAAACATACATGCATGATGGTGCACCATGTCACAGGGCCAAAATAGTGACAAAATGGATTACTGACAATAAATTTGATATTTTGGATTGGCCTGGTAATAGTCCAGATCTCAATCCGATAGAAAATCTGTGGCTAATAATAAAAAATAAGGTTGAATGCCACGACACTGGCTCAGTCGAAAAATTACAAGAGGCCATCAAAAAGGTATGGTGCAAGGAAATATCAGTGGAAGTTTGTCAAAACTTGATTAAATCCATGCCAAAACGTCTAGAACAAGTCATCCAAACCAAAGGACAGATGACAAAATACTAATATAAGGTTAGTATACATTTAAACATTGTTTTTTACGTAAAAAATACAAATTTCAAGGGTGATCGGATACTTTTCGCGGGCACTGTACACACACAAACTCAGAATGGTCCCCTGAGAAACTTATGTGTTAAACACAGACCGTGCATGGAACAAGGAACTCTTCTGAGAAAATTAAATCCACTATAGTCCGAATAAGTAATGGTAAATGACAAATACCATAGTTTTTCTTTTTCATGATGCAAGACCAATGTGGGCAACGGGTCTCTCGCAAAGAGGTCCCATAAATATAGCTTCCCTCACCAGCTATCTGCAAAGTAGACAGGATCCAGCTTTGGGACATGGATCCTGTCTGCTTTGCAGATAGCTGGTGAGGGAAGCTATATTTATGGGACCTCTTTGCGAGAGACCCGTTGCCCACGTTGGGCTTGCATCATGAAAAAGAAAAACTATGGTATTTGTCATTTACCATTACTTATTCGGACTATAGTGGATTTAATTTTCCCAGAAGAGTTCCTTGTTCCATGCACGGTCTGTGTTTAACATATATATATATATATATATATATATATATATATATATATATATATATATATATATATATATATACCGGGTGTCCCAAAATGAATACAACAAGAAAGTCTACTAACTTTTTTGGTAATTGAAATATTGAAATTGTTTTTACATGAATACAAGGGTTAAATGTATAAGTTTTAGTTGGTTGTGAATATTGATTGTCACTTTCTTTTCTTTTCAGAATAAACCCCATTTTCCAGAATAATGACAAGGCTACATTTCACATATCGGGCAATGTTAATCAGCGCAATTGTAGGATTTGGAGAGGAAAATCCTCACTAGCTGTATGAACATGAAAGGGATTCACCTAAATTTAACGTATGGTGTGGCCTGTCAAGTTTCCACATTTATGAACCCTATATTTTTTGGATGAACGCACTGTCACCGGCATTTCGTAACATGTTACAAGAGTTCTTTATTCCACAATTGCAGGAAAATCCTGGCCTGCTACAAAGAGCTTTCTTTCAACAGGATGGAGTATTGGTGCACCCCCTCACTTTGCTCGCAATGTTAAGTGTTTTTAAATGAAACTTTCCCTGGACGATGGATTGGTTGGGGAGGACCTATGAAATGGCCGAACGGCTCATCCGACTTAACATCTTTGGATTTTTATCTATGGGGTTTTCTAAAAAGTAAAATCTACATTAGCAAATCAAGAGACATTAAAGAACTTAAGCATCGTATTGTTGATGCAGTTACATCCATCCCTACAATCGTGCTGGAAAAAGCTTTTCGAAAATTTGAACGCCGCATACAATTGATGCGATAAAATTATTAGACTTTCTTTTTGTTATATTCAATTTGGGACACCCTGTATAGATATAAAGAAAGTTCATGTCTTATTTTCAGTTTATAGATTTTTTTTTTATTAAATAAACAAAATTTCTAATCTGCATTTTTTAAGCAAATAATGATTTTGTAAAGTTAGTAGGAACCATAAAAGTTTATTAAACCACAGTTAATTGCAAGTTTTAAAATTTTATGCCCTTAAGAATACATGATCCAGCCAAATATCCAGCAATTATCCGGTATCCGGCCATTTCTTAATCCGGTATCCAGCAAAAATAAAAAACCAGATATCCGGTATCCGGTTACATTGTGATCCGGTACATCCCTAGTTCCGAACCACAAAAGGCTTAATTTTACTACCTTAAACATACCTAATCTATCAACATAAGCGTCTAATCGATTTTTAAACATGTTTATAGACGTGCTACTAATTACTTCTACCGGCAAACTATTCAACCTCTCTACTATTCTATGCATAAAAAAGTTTTTGGCAACTGCTGTCTCGAACCTTCTACTTGTCAACTTACAGCCGTTATTTCTAGTCCTATTATATTGAGATATTTCGAAAAAGCTCTCTCTGTCTACGTTATCGAACCCATTTAATTTTGAAAACCTGGATTAGATCACCCCTTAGCCTCCTAGTCTCGAGTGTGGTCAATTTTAACTCTAAGCCGATCCTCGTACGACTTTCACCGAAGCGACGGAATCATCTTAGTTGCTCGTCTTTGAACTCTTTCGATTTTGTCTATATCTTTGCGCATATGCAGATTCCAAAATTGGATCGCGTACTCCAAATGGGGTCTAACTAATGATTTATAAAGAAGAACCATAATATCGCGCGATTTGTACTCAAAATTCCAAGCTATAAAACCTAACACTTTGTTCCCTTTATTATAAAGACCGCTGCTGTACTTGGTTTCGCTACTTTTAAATCACCAGTGACTATAACTCCTAAATCTTTTTCCTGCTCTACGCTTGTTAACTCCTTCCCTGGCATACTATACATAAAATTACCGTTACGCGAACCTATATGTAAAATTTTGCCCGTATGGACTAAATCTCATTTGCCATGTGACTGACCAATCAACGATTTTATTAAGATCTTCCTGGATTTTACCCCTATCTTCATCATTAATTGCCCTACCACCCAGCTTCGTGTCATCCGCAAACCTTAAAACTGTACTGACTAGGCTGACATCTAAATCGTTAATATATATAAAAAGCAAGGGGCCCAATACAGAACCCTGAGGAATGCCGCTCGCTACATTAGCCCAACACGACTCCGCTCCATCAATGACCACCCTCTGTTTCCTACCTCGCAACCACTATTCTAGCCAATTTATTACTACACCCCTGATTCCATGAGCCTTAGTTTTTTCAATGAGTCTTTTGTGCGGTACGGTGTCAAACGCTTTTTGAAAATCTAAATACACTACATCAACCGCCCGATGACTATCGTAAACGTCAACCATGCTTTGAGAAAATTCTAAAAGATTAGTTACGCAAGATTTGTTTCGCCTAAAACCATGCTGCGTATTTCTAACCAAGTTATGCAATTCTAAGTGTTCGACTATACGATCCCTAATTATTGATTCCAGTAGCTTACCTACAACAGACGTTAAACTGATTGGCCTATAATTTCCCGCCGCACCTTTATCGCCTTTCTTAAAGATAGGTGTTACGTTTGCTGACTTGAAATTATCTGGTACGCACCCCTCAGAAATAAACGCATTAAAAATCTGTCAGCGGCACAACAGTGTTATCTTTTAATTCTTTTAGTTGTATGGGATGTATGGAATCCGGCCCCGGTGATTTACACATTTTCATTTTATCAATATAGCACATTACCTCCCCTTCACTAACCACAATATTATCCAAAATATTACCATTATCAAAAGGTATTATGTGTATGACCATAGGGATATTCATTATATCTTTTATAGTAAAAACAGACATAAAAAATTCGTTTAGCAAGGTAGCCATTTCCTTGTTTTCAGAAACTAGCTCTCCGTTAACATTTTTCAACGGCCCCAAGACACTTTTTACTGGATTTCTATTGTTGACGTATTGAAAGAATCGCTTGGGGTTTTCTTTACCATCACGAGCTATGGAGATTTCAAATTCGCGCTTAGACTTTTCTATTACACTTTTCGCTTCACATCTTACAGATATGTAGTTGTTTCCTAACCACAAATTGTCTTTATCGCACTTATGTAGCCTATAAGCCCTATCTCTACTCTTTATAATGTCTCCTACTCTAGAAGTAAACCACAAGGGCTTGTTGTTTACTTTCACACGGTACACATTCCTCATTTATAGTCCTAACTACTGTTTCAAACGATTCCCACATTAGTTTTGTGTTGGAAATCCCCATTACGTTTTCCCAATTGACGTGTGACAATTCATTTCAAAATTTACAAAAGTCTGCGTGCTGGAAGTTAGGAATTTTAGTCGAGTTAGTTGGTTTCGAGGGACTTACTGAGAAGACAAACTCTACCATATTGTGATCGCTATTGCTTAACGGTTCTATTACTTGAAGATCAGTGATTAGCCTATCGTCCGTAGTTATTACTATATCTAAAATACTGTCCAACCTCGTAGGTTCCCCAACTTTTTGAATAAGAAAGCTATCCTCGAGAAAATTAACTGAACGATTACCTTCCGCGTCTCCCTGCATTGTATCGTAATTCACGTTGGCGCAATTAAAGTCACACACAACTAAGGCCTGCTCACTACCTATTATTCTCTTTAGTTCACGATATAACGCTTCATCCGTATCAGCTGTTTGATTAGGGGCCTATATATAACCGCAACAAGTTTGAAATCGTTCAATTTAAGTTCTGCTATAGTCGAATCCATCGGTTCTGGAATTGAGTGCTTTACTTCTATAACGTTAGCAATATTATCTTTGATATGCAACAGAACACCGCCTCCTCGCCTACCTATTCTGTTTTTAACAAAGTCTATAACCTCTAATTTGATACTCCCCTACGAAGTCACGTGTTTCAGTGCTAAGCCACGATTCATTTGTCGCAATTAAATCATAATCTTTACAAGCAATTAAAGAAAAAAATTTGTTTACTTTATTTCGTAGGCTACGAGCATTTAAGGATAGAACCTTCAAATTGTTTGTAACTGCGACACCTTGGCGAGCGCAGGGGAAATTTGTGGAAATTATGCTGGGACCGTTCGAGTTACGGCAGCCTGAAAAGAAGAGAGAATTATGAAATAGTCTTCCTAAATGCGCAGCTCCAACGTCATTAAGATGAAGTCCATCTCCAAGGAACAAGTCCCTCTTGCCGTAGAAACTGTTCCAAAAATTCGCAAAATGCACTCCTTCCTGTTGGCAGAGAGACTTTAGGTTATTGTTGATATAGGTCGCCTTGCTGTAGAAATCGCTACGTTGGATAATTCGAGGAAGTATACCTGTTAAAACAATCTTATTAGTTTTCTCCTTTAGTCGCTCTAGTAAGTCCCTGTATCTAGCCAGCAGCTCTTCCGATCTAGAATTTAAAACGTTATTAGTACCGACATGAATAACATACGTTGTGTCCTCAGAGGTTTCATCTGTAAAATGGTCAACACTATTAGTTATATCCTCCATCCTTGCACCAGGGTAGCAGTAACGGCGCCTATGACGAGGGTTTCTCCCACAATTCCTCGAGCTGCCCTCGAACAATGGAATCACCAACGAGTCGTATTTCCGGTTCATCAGCATCTTCGAAACCTAAAACAGAAAACTTATTGTTTGTTATTACTGGTAGACAAGTCTTAGGTTTTCTCAATGGGGCTCCATTACGCACTCGAACGAAGGGTTGGGAACTAGGGGAAGAGAGAGGGCTATTAGTACCATTTATATTATTAGTAGAAACTGAGGCAGAAGGGGTCGTAACTGGAGTCTCAAGGGATTCTAATTTTGCCATCAGGAGCATCACGCTTTCTTCAAGCATCACTCTGGCCTCCCTCTCACGTTCTAACTCGTTCCTCAGGACTTCCATGCTTGAGCACCACCTGCAAACTAACTGTTCATTATTATTAGCCATTGCAAACGTGTAAGCGACAAATTTCCCTTCACAGCGACTGGAAGTACTTGACGGGGGTGCCATGCTCTTAATTAAAAAAACAAAAAAATGAGCGTTTGGAAATTAATAAATTACAACGTAGGTCTACCGCATGCTTATTGTACCGTCACCTGCGAAAACCGGCAAAAATGTTCTTGAAACGCAGAACAGGTTCTTGTAACACGGTGGGTGACCACACTACTTGATCCCCCGAAGGAAGGGAAAATGAACCTTATGAAACTTCGTTTTCTGATAGATTTGAAAAACAAAAAAGGCAAACAAGGGAATTTCAACCTTATAAAACCTCGTTTAGTAATAGATTCGAGAAACAAACAAGGCAAGCCATGTGCACTAGCCTTGGTTTAATCAAATATAGTAATGAATAAAGTCAATAAATGAAACATTCGTTAATGAATGATTAGTAACACAAAGTAATTTAGTTAAAAATGCACCATTGCACCAAACACTTTTTTTAAAAGACACCAACAAAAACCACTTATTCAATTGGTAACACTGGACACTCGATGAAACACGTCTGTTCACAAGGAAAGACTCGTGTACACACACACACCTTTAAACGAAGGGATAAGAATATAGTCATTCCTTTCCTCTACTGAAAACACTGATCATACTCAAATTGGAATACAGCTCGCTCCTCCTCCTTCTTCTTCCGCACCCTTATTAGCCCACTTCTATGTGGGGTCGCTGTTGCAGATCCTCCTTCTTCATTCACTTCTGTCTTGAGCCACCTCTTCCTCCAGTCCCTTATCACTATCTTTCTTCAGTCTATCCCGCCACTTCATCTTAGGTCTACCTCCTCTTCTTGTGTCTGGAATTTCCATCCTCAGCATCCGTTGTCCCACATACTCCTCCTCCCTCCTCTGGACATGCCCAATGCCCATACCATCTCAGTCTCTTTTCCTGTGCCTTCTTGGAGATTTCCATTACTTTTGTTGTTCATCTTGTTATAATGGAAATAATAATACAGCTCGCTCCTAACATACCCATATAAAAAAGAAGACATTAGACAACTAGAAGGGATTCAGAGAAGCTTCAGAACCAAGATGAAGGGGTGCAAAGAACTAAACTAGTGGGAAAAGTTACGCGAATTAAACCTATATTGACTGGAAAGGACGAGAGAGATATACACTATTATTTACACTTGGAAAATGGAGAAACTAGTCCCTAATCTTACTCTGAACCCTGTAACTCCCCAAACAACAGTGGAAAGTAGAAAAGAAAGTCTGTGTCATGTTCCCAAATTAAAGGCTAGACATGGAACATCCTTATCCCTGAAAGAAAAAAATAGTTTTGTTGAGAGAGGACCAAAACTGTTTAATCAGCTGCCCAAAGACCTAAGGAACACGAGTGGGGTTTACAGTGGACATCTTCAAAAAAAGACTAGATGCCTGGCTCAGAACAACCCCCGATGAGCCGGGCGTACGTGGTTATGTGAAATGGAGAGGGCGACAAGCTTGACCTTCGTGAAATGAGGAATCATCGCGCGAAACAGTTGAAAGGTATATAAAATACAAATTTCAGAAACCAGAGTTTAATAATAAGACCAGCCGTGAGACACAAAGAAAGCGTTTATTTCAGAGATCCTTATTTTATAGGCATTATGTAGATGACAACTGCTTAATTTTCAATATTCTACTCGTGTCTAACTTTCTCCATTATCTCAATTTGAAACATCTTTGTATAGAATGTACAGTTGCCTGCCTATGTAATGTTCCTCGGCTCACAGACGACCCCGTACATGTAGCAACGCCGCAGTGTTAGTCAAGATATCCCAACTGGGGGAAGGTGGGGTGGAGGGGGACAATCGAGTCCAACACTATATAACACAGACATATATATCTAAAGGACAATTGAATGTGCCGTCATTAATATACAGGTAATTATAATGGAATGTCTGTGTTCATAAAGATAAACAATTAATATGATCGTGAACAGCGTTGGACTCCATGTAGTTTACTAGTCTTATACAGTAATAAGGTTCCATTATGATTACTGCAAATCTATATGAACGGCTACTACAATAGAACTTTTTATATACTGGTGAATGCGAAATGTTCGCCTGCAGGAAATTTTCGCGTAGGTTATAGTTTACGCGAAAATATCCAGCAGGTGAAAATTTGACAATTTAAACTAATCTTTGGAAGATAGTAAGAAAAAACTTGATTAAAATACTTTATTTGAAAAGTAAATTCAGTATATTGTAATAAAACATTGTAAAGTAAAAGCAGTAAAAACATTTTAAATCTAATATACTATTGAACTAAAATGTGTGTGTGTGTGTGTGTGTGCGTGCGCGCGCTTTTTTCGGAACCGTGCACAGCCTAAACGGTACATCGGAAAATTCTGCAACCACCACCAACTGATAGCCCATGAGCTGACGATGTGCTCTGTCAAGTTTCCCGGTACTAGGTCACCGGTTACTGGGTCCGAAGGTCCCAGCACCGCGATAAAACTACAGAAAAGAACGCAGCCGTGAAAATCTTGAGCTTCACATTTATACTGTGATATATATATAATGGGGAGAGGGGGTGGGGTGAGTGGGGGAGAGGGGGTGGGAGGGTAATGGAGTAGAGGGGTGGGGGTAATGGGAGTAATGGCATTTTTTTTAATTTTGTAGCTTAGCCACTTCTTCCTAGGAGGGCTTCATGTAATATAATTTTAAATCTACAACCAATAAAAAAAATGAAGTAGCCACTTCTTCCTATGAGGGCCTCATATAATATAATAAAAAAAAAATACATGAAAAAATGGAAAAAAAAATCCCCTTTTCTCTTTACATTTGTGATTGATTGGATAGCCCGAAAGGACTCGCAATTTAATTGGGATATTAAGCTCCAATCTTTCATCGATTTGCAGTTACGATACATTACAATTTTTGTAATTATATTATTTTATAAAGTATGACAAAAAATAAACGATAAAGTTAGAATCCAAGTGAACCATTTTCCGATATGTTATTAGAGGGGAAAAAGCATTCCATCATATTATAGTATTCAACAAACGCAATAGTCTTCTTATTTGTGGATCATAAAAAATTTATGTATATTTAAACGACGGTGCTTCTAATTGTACCATCCAGTGATATGCCATATATAAGATAGATGTGATATGCCATACTTTTGTCGCTTAGCCACTTCTTCCTATGAGGGCTTCATATAATATAATTTTAAATCTACAACGAATAAAAAAAATATGTAGTGAAAAAAAAAATCCGGAGGGCAATAGCGAGCTACCGCTTGTTATATTCTATTATTTAATACTGTATAACAAGAAGGTTATGGATGCCGCTAATTTCCCAACCATTCCGAATGGTCTCCCTCATTTTGTGTAGGTTATCCCATGCAGAGACAATCCATTTCGCATGGATAGGTTTCAGTGTGGAGAGCTTCAAATCTATCTTACCGAGAAATTCATTTACGTCGAGTGCTGCTGAAACTTTATCCGCATACCAAGAGGTAAAACTTGCCTTGAATACCTCTCAACTTCGACCAATCACAGTCCAAAATAAATGTCGTCATTCATGACGTCATTTTAATCTAAGATTATAACTAGCAACTGTTGACCGTGAAATTATGCCGCCGCAAACTCGTCCAAGGATATGAAAGCGAAAATTTGCTGCCGCAAAATTAATCTGGTTTACAGTATATATACTTATAAACTCATACATTATACTAATGTTTGTGAAATGACGTTGATGGGCCAAACCGAGGTGATGACATGGTTGCTGGCATGATCTATGCTCATACCATATTTCTACACTATATAATGAACACTGACTCTGAAAATGAATCCAGCTCAAGATAAAATTGCACAGCGAGGCCGGATAATTGGTATGCGGGAAGCAGGCCTCTCTGTAGTCTGTAGCTGACATAGCCATGGAACTAGGAATTTCGAAGCCTACTGTTCGACGCTGGGTGCAGAGGTGGCAGGAGACTGGGAATCTGCTAGATCGTCCCAAGTGTGGGGTACCAAGAAAGACCACCCAAGAAGAAGACCGGAGAATAATCAACGAAGTGCAGAACGATCCTATCAACAACGCAGTCGCCATCCGGGAGACACTACATATGGGCGTGTCAGAGGACACCGTAAGGACACGGTTGCATGAAGCACGATATCACCAGGCCAAGCTCTCGTTTGCTCACCATCATATAAATGATGATCTCGCATACTGGAGCAGTTATCTTCTTTGACGAGAAGACGTTTGCATCTACAACTCACGGCCGTCTTCGGTGTTGGCGACAGGACAACACGAGATATGCCCGCCAAAATATTTACGAAGTAGCACGGAGTGGGCACGTGACGGCGAATGTGTGGGGATGGCTGCACCTGCAAGGACTTGGAGAGCTGACCGAGATACATGGGAGATCTATGGCAGATCAATATATAGAGATCATGGAGGTGGTGATGCTGCCTTCTGTACGCGCATATGCCTTGCCCTATCCTAAGCAGATTATCTTTATGCAGGTATGTTGCATTTGTTATAGAATATACTATTACTAGACTAAGATTTATGTATTACACGCATTTGTATGTCCAGTTTCCACATTTACATGGGATGAATAATGATCATAAAATTGTTCTTTAACAATTTCAGTACTATGACAACACTTTAGGATTTTATTCTGGATAACTGCAGACTATTATTTGTATAACGGCGCACAATTACATTTCGCTGAGAGAAACTCCTAATACATAGGGGTTAAAACCTATCTCGAATAGTGGGTTACTGATGAAGCGTATGGATGAGATATAACTTTACTTTTAATATTTAAAATCAATCCATTTGCAAGACAACTCTCCCATCCACACAGTCAGGATTGTTAGGTAGCAGTTTGAGGAGCAGCAAAATCTAGTACTACTGGACTGGCCTAGTAAGGGGTGTGACCTCAACCCCATTGAGAACATGTGGGGGAATGTGGTGAACTCGTGGGAGCCTGGACAGGAGCGGAGCAGCCGCCAGTTGCTGGATCACACTATGGCTGAGTAGGAGATATATTCCGAAGGAACCCACACATCATACATAACCATGTTGCATCTATGCCACACAGCTTACAAGATGTAATAGACAATAATGGGGGATGGACCAAATACTAACTATGGAACCGGGTATAGCTGTATCATTTATGTTAATCTATGGCAAATTGTGAGCATTTTGTATGATAAGCTATCAAGTAAAACATTCTCAACCATTGCATATTTGTTGTAATGAACAATTCGGGAGGAAGCTAACCAAAGGTGTGTGTATATATTCCTTGTTAACATCTAATATCTCCACACTCATAATGCAACAGGAAATCTGGAAAACATCAATGAGTTTATCTGTCCATCGTGATTAAATCATGCTCTCTCCACATTCATAATACAATCTGGAAAACACTATTAATATAATAGGCATCAGCCACAAACTGTGGTGATATCCTGCTTCATGCAACCGACACCTTACGGTTTTTACTGACACGCCCATATGTAGTCTCTCTTGGACGGCGAAAGCAAGTAACCATGTCAAAACCACGGTTTGGCCCATCAACGTCATTTCACAAACATTAGTATAATATTCTATGAATTTATAAGTATATATAAATATGTTTATGCTAGTATAACCTTGGATTATTCTTGAGAGATTTTGATAATCAGTTACTGTTATTCAGATCGAAACTGTTAAGTTCTTTGTGTAACAATCGATAAGCCGTTTTCCATTAACTCTCTCTGCCCCTCTACCTCACTCTCTCACACACAGTCTTAATCTTTTTCTCGCTCATATATATATATTATATGATGAAAAGAACCACGAAGCAAAGGAAACACAGAATGGTGCTCAAGCGCTATCGTCTAATGACATCCTGAGGATGTCATTAGACGAAAGCGCTTGAGCACCATTCTGTGTTTCCTTTCCTCTGTGGTTCTTTTCATCATAAATATTTTTCATGTGTTACTTTCGTGAAATAATTTATATATACAGGGCGTCCCAAAAAAATGTATACACACTTTAAATACTTATAAAGGCAGTGTTTATTAAAATACATTTCATTTTCAAAATGTAATAGAATCTACAGACATTATTTAATTGTTTTGTCAATGCCTGTTTTCAAACTGACGTCCGTTCTGGTCCAGGCACTGCTGATAACGCGAAGCAATGGAATCGCAAACATCACGAAACATTTCGTTTGGTATTTGTGTGCATTCTCGTTCAATGGCTGCTCTAAATTCAGCGACTGTTGCAGGTTTTATAACGTAGACTTTGTCTTTTAAGTATCCCCATAAAAAAAAGTCTAGTGGTGTGAGGTCTGGTGAACGCGGAGGGTATTCTACGAAACCCCTTTGTCCAATCCACATCCACATCGTGCCAAGTACCACTCGCAATACTCCACTCTTCGGTCCGGATCATCTTCATTAATAGCATGGACTAATCTTGGAATGTAACTTTTCCATTGACAGCGCTTCAAAATGCGTTGGACAGACGATTCTGAGATTCCTACCTCACAACTCGCTTGCCAGAGATTTTCTTGGACTTTGGTAATACGTTTCCAGTACTCTTTCTTGCTCTGTGGGGCTTGTCGATGTCCGTGGTCTTCCGGAACGCTTCTTGTGGACATTCTGAACAGTTCCATCGGCTTCAAACTTATCTCTAATTCAAGTGATGGTAAGTCGCGTTGGTGGATCTGTTTGAAACTCCCTCCTAAACTGTCTTTGCACTTCAACTGCATTTTCACACTTCCAGTAGCATTTTAGAATGAATTTCCTTTGTTCAAAGCTTAGTCTGACTGCCATTATTAATTCTAATGGGTTTAACTTGGAAAGAAAGAATCATCAATTGAGCTATCAGCTGTTAAAGTGTGTATACATTTTTTTGGGATGCCCTATATATATATATATATATATATATAAATTATATATATATATAATATATTATATATATATATATAATCGTGTAAGTTAGTAAAGGTTTAAAGCCGCACACGGACTCTACAAACAGCTTTATTAGTATTGTTACATAATGATTTAATATACGCGAGACTGGTGGGTGGGGAAGGGGAGTGAGGGAGTGTGGAGGATGGTTGTGTCCATTTTTTTCGTTCAAATTTACTAGTATAACTAGTATATAAAAGGTTGTAGTGTGGTATCTGTTCATGTAGACTTGCAGTAATCATAATGGAACCTTATTACTGTGTAAGACTAGTAAACATGGAGTTCAACGCTGTTCACGATCATGTTAATCGTTTATCTTTATGAACACAAACATTACATTATAATTAGGGGCCGTTCAAAAATTACGTAGCGCTATTTTTGCTAAAACTTGACACCCCCAGATCCACCAAGGACGTTCTGTAACGCTAGACCAGGCACCCCGTAAGATGTTCTGTAACACTTCCCACACCCCACACGTTACGGAACGTTACATGCATGGGGGGGGGGGGGGGGGGGGGGTCATGTTTTAGCAAAAATAGTGTTACGTAATTTTTGAATGGCGCCTTACCTGTATGTCAATGTTATATGTTGTTGGACTCGGTTGTCCCCCGTTCACCCCACCTTCCCCCAGTTGGAGTACCTTGACTATCGCTGCGGCATTGCCACATGTCCGGAGTCGCCTGTGAGGCGAGGAACATTAAATATGCGGGCAACTGTACCTGTGAAACCGAAGTAGAATATTAATAGAGTATCATTCTTCGATATCCTTACAACGAAACGAAACAAAAAACTTGCTACGACTGTATATCGTAAACCTAGTTTTACAGGTACGAGCACAAAATTTTCTTTTCTTTATTCCTATCCCTTAAATTTATTGTGCTTTTAAAATCTCTCTTTCATTGCACAAAGAAAATGAATTTCTCTTTAAAGTCTTCTCATCGAATGAGGTATTAGGAAAAATATGATTATGTTGATAAGAGATGATATTGTAATTATGCTAGTCGATGTACTGTCCGAAATGTGGTGTCACAGCAATTATGTATCATTGAGCCTTTTCATTGCAAATTCCTGCACAGTAACTGGCTCATAATTAGAATATCCAATATACAGGGTGTCCGAGAATTATCTCTACAATTTTTGGCTGTTATTAAAAGTCAACCATGAAGTGTAGAAATTCCAGTGTTGTCCCATTTTACAGAGAATCTCTAAGTTTTTTCTGATACCAAGTTGTGACAAGTTTTTTAGAAATTCCAGTGTGTCCGAACATTATCTGTACAATTTCATCTTTTAATAAAATTCTTGATAACACACACAAAATTCTTAAACAAGATTATTTAGAATCTGTATTTTCAAAAGTTTCTTTTATTAAAGTAACGTTGTTACAAACATTTGATATGTGCACCATTAGTGATTTGCAAAACATCCAATCGATACTCCAAATGTTGCCATGTACGCTGCAGCATATCCACATCAATTCACTCAATAGCAGCTGTGATTCTTGCTTTTAAATCATCAATGTCTGTCACCTGCGTACATTTCTAAAAAACTTGTCAAAACGTGGTATCAGAAAAAACTTAATGAGATTCTCTGTAAAATGGGACAACACTGGAATTTCTACACTTCATGGTTGACTTTTAATAACAGCCCAAAATTGTACAGATAATTCTCGGACACCCTGTACTATGTTTATAAACAGTTACGTACCGGACATTTTTGAGTGAGTGAGTGAGTGAGTGAGTGAGTGAGTGAGTGAGTGAGTGAGTGAGTGAGTGAGTGAGTGAGTGAGTGAGTGAGTGAGTGAGTGAGTGAGTGAGTGGAATTATTTTCAATATTCCTATACTTAACTTTTTAAAATCGAGTGAATCCTTTTACTCTGCATTAAAATTTAACCACAACAGCGTTTGGTTTACTCTTCTGTGCATTTATTTTCATTGCTTTCCTGTCCTTTTAGACAGTTATTTTGGGTTATTATGGTGAATTTATAAATTATTAATTTAAATTCATAAATTTAAAACTGATTTCACTTAGATAGTGACATTAATCTTTCATTATGATTCATTAGCATTTAAAGGATGTTTATTTTTAATTAGAATATGGGGGAACCAAACTTTAAAAAAAATTTTTAATAAAAAAAAGGGGTATTGTCATATAACGGCAAAACCCACTAGTTATACAGGGTGGTCCAAAAGTCCTGATCTATTTTGCTGAAATAATAGTATTTGTATTTTATTTTCTACAGGTCATAAATGATCTACAGAAGCTAAGGCTAACAAAGACCCTAAAATCCACCATCATCCACCAGCCACTGCCGACAAGTCGGAAAAAATAGTCGAAGAGAATAGGAAAGGGGTGAAAGATGAAAAGTAGTAAAATAATAACGCTTACAAATCATGCAAACACAGTCTTAATTCAAACACTGTCATACCATGCAAACTACAGACATGCAAGTAAAGAGAAGATAAGAACAAAAACAAAAGTATGAAGAGTATAACAAAAAGGGGGTTAGTTTACGCTACGAGCTACATCTAAGTTCTTGTTAGTCTAATTTTTTTTTAATATAATTTTATTGCTGGCATATCACAAGCTGGCATTAATCGTCAACAGACTCAAACCTCGACCATTACCCCCAGAGGTCCTGTTGCTAATTTTTATTATTAACTTAAACGACGTTAATATTTTTAAAATGCCTATCTAAAGGGTTTTTAAACATATTAACGCTGGTGAAGTTAACGACGGACGCGGGAAAATTATTCCATTTATCATTTACTTTAAAAGTAAAACAGTTTCAGTGATGTTAGTAATGAAACGTCTGCCACAATTTAAATCTGTTATTACGAGTATTGCTATTATCAAAAATGAACGTCAAAATTTACGTTATCGATTTTATTAACGATGTTGAAAACTTCAATAAGCTCCTCCCTTAATCTCCTAGTTTCGAGTGAATGCAAGTCTAACTCCTTAATCCTATCTTCATAAGACTTGTTGCGTAGTGACGGAATTAGTTTCGTGGTGCGTCGCTGAACCCTTTCCAACCAACCTATCAATATCCTCACGCAAATACGGGCACCAAAATTGAACGGCATGTTCTAAGTGAGGCCTGACTAGGGACTTGTAAAGGGGCAATATATTCTTCTTCGATTTAAATTCGAAATTACGCGCTGTGAAGCCTAACATCCTATTAGCTTTTGCGCAAGACTCCAAGCACTGGTTCCTAACTTTTAAATCCTTAGATACGCGTACGCCTAAATCTACTTCCTCATCAACGCTCGCTAACTCTCTATCATCCATCGTGTATGTGTAAATTGTTGTAGAGAGAACCTATATGCAAAATTTTACATTGCATCTACCACTTATCCGTCCACTCCATAATCCTATTTACATCGTCTTGAGAACCTATTTCTATCGTCCACGTTAAGAACTTTACCGCCTATTTTAGTATCGTCGGCGAATTTTGACATGTTACTGGTCAATCCTACATCTGTGTCATTAATGTAGATTGCGAATAGCAATGGGCCTAACACTGAACCCTGAGGGATGCCGCTATCTACATCCAGCCACCCCGATTCCCTGCCATTAACAACGACCCTCCGTTTCCTGGCACGAAGCCATTCCTCTAGCCAGTTACCTACCTGACCGCGTATACCATGCTCTTTAACCTTTGCAATTAATCTTCTATGCGGAACTGTATTGAACGAATTTTTAAAGTCTAAATAAATAACGTCAGCTGCTCTATGCCTATCGTATTCGTGCACTATTTCGTTATAAAACTCTAACAAATTAGTTAAACAAGATTTATGGCGTCGAAACCCATGCTGACTACTATTAATCAAACTGCGACTCTAAGTGATCGACGATACGATCCCTAACTATGGATTCCAAAAGTTTATCGACAATTGACATTAAGCTAATAGGCCTATAAATGCTAGCTACTGTGCAGTCAGGGTCGGTTTTAAGCCGATTAGACCGATTTGTTCAAATTGGGCCCCGCGCACGCGCTCGAGTGGGGGACGCTATGATGAATTAATGAGTGTCCAGTGTGCACGAAGTTTCTTGTTACTGTGAAGGCAGTGAAACTATTCAGTCCGTCCTCGTATATCTATGTTTCAATGTTTTATTGCTAATCGTTTGTTTATTTGTCTTGTAATTTCAGTTTATCGTCGCCGTTTAGCTTTTTTTAAAAAAAGGTAATTTGTGGACGATATTCAAACCCTCAACACAGAAAGAGCGCTGTTAATGAGATTATATAACATAAGCTTGGAATGTAAAGTTGTGTTGTTTGTTAAATATGTCCAAATTGTTTATATGTCCAACTGCAAACTTGAAGTGTCTTAAGCCTGCATGTAACAGAGAAACGTGGTGGTAAGTAGATCCTACATATTAAATTAACTAGTTTTTGCCTCATTATCATAGAGAGCATTTACATTTCTATTTACTAGAGCTTGTTCTTTTGCCCCCTGCGCTTTTCTTCTTACTCCCAGGCTTTTAAAAATCATGAAATCTTTTGCTTTAATCATTAGATGCATACATGCACATCTTTATTATTTTTCAGTGCCAGGGAGTCTTTATTGTGAATGATTTGTTTTTTGTTTTGTAATTTCAGTTTATCGTCGCCATTTAGCTTTTTAAAAGAAAAGTAATTGAAAAAGCCCTTACATCATCGTCATCATGGCAAGCACAAGCAGAGATAGAGACAAAGGGCGAAAGTATTTGAGCGGCAATCAGAAACGAGCACTGGCCAAGGCTAAGGCAGCTGAAAATGAAAAACAAAGAGGTGCTCTAGTGAAATTTCTTGTCACTCCAACTTTGAAACGACAACGGGTAGAGGGCCCCGCTAGGCGCTAACAATTTTCTAATTGGGCCCCGCACTTCCTAGCGCCGGCCCTGTGTGCAGTCGCCTTTTTTAAAAATGGGCGTAACGTTAGCTAATTTTGAAGTCTTCAGGAATAATCCCCGCTTCCAATGATTTATTAAAAAATTTTGTTAAGGGGCCTACAATAACGTCTTTCAAATGTCTAGGATAAAACGCGTCAGGGCCTGGAGCCTTTGCTAACTTTTAGCTTATCGATATAATGCGCAATCTCACCCTCGTAAACAGTTATTTCATTCAAAATAGTCTAGCTACTAAATGAAACGATATCATCCACGTCGGGGACATTATTTACGTCTTATATGGTAAAAACTATCTCAAAAAAGTCGTTAAAAATACTCATCATCGCCTGAGTGTCGGAAGCCAAAGCGCCGTTAGCGTCCACTAGAGGGCCTATGTTATCTTTTATCGGCTTATGATTATTGACGTAGTCAAAAAACTTTTTCGGATTAAGTTTACTATCCGCAGCTACAAGTATCTTAAAATTATGCTTAGCATTCCTAACATATCTTTTAACGTGATGTCTAAGCTCGATATATCTATTAAAGTTAGCTACCGTGCCACTGCACTATTAAATCTATACGCTCGTTTATGAACTCGCCTATTTCCCTAGTCCACCACTTGGGCCTATCAGGATTACTAGCGGGCTTGGGCCTACGCGGAATAAACTCCCTTTTGATATTCAAAAAACTTTCTTTAAACGCCTCCCAATGAAAATTTGCGTCATTACCCATAAATAAATCATCCCAGTCCACTACTCTCATCCTATCGGAAAAACTATCGAACTTAACCCTACAAAAATCAGGGATTTCTATTACATTACTATCCTTCCTGTTTTCTATCAATAGCTTAAACCTAATAATTTGGTGATCACTACATCCCAAACTCTCACCCACTTCCAAACCTTCGACTATATTTTCGTTGTTCGTCATCATCACGTCTAAAATATTGTCACCACGCGTTGGTTCAGTAACCACCTGTCATAAAATATTGTCTTCCATGAACTCAATCAGTCTCAAACCCTCATCATTACCAGTAAAAATCTCGTAATTAACTTTAGGGCAGTTAAACTCTCCGACAACTATACTCTCCCGATTATTAATAAATTACTAAGAAGTGTGTAAATTCTAGTATCGGTATCGAGGGGGTTGAACGGGAGGTCTGTAAACAACAACAAAATTAAAAGGAATACTACGCGCCCTAACTTCAATGCATATCGCATTAACTGCTGCCGGAAAATCTATCTTAACCTCGATAGCCCTAAGGGAATTACGAATGTACAACAAAATGCCACCACCAATCCTATGTAGGATAATATGTTTTAAATGACACGGGCTGGACCTGTAAATCAAAATAACTTTTTATGAGGTAGTTTTAGTCGCTTTATTCAAATTTGTCACTCATTTTTTGTGCAAATTATCGTAGAAAATAATAATAATATAAATATATATATATATTTAGTGTATTTGTAGTCGGGGGTGGTATGACGTCATGTTACTCTGCGACTTAATTAGTTTGTTGGTTTCTGTTCTGGCTATTTTTTTTTTCTAATTGGATTCAGTTTGGTGGTGTTCGTGATAGAATTATGACGTGCCGTTCATGTGGTTTCGACTTTGAGAACTTGATTCATCATGTGCCCTAGATCGGTGTTTCCCAACCGGGGGCCATATGGCTCCCTGGGGGCCATGGCACATTTGAAGGGGGCCACAGGAAAATGTTATTTTGTAAAATAGAGTTAAATCTGCATATTACCTACTGAAAATAATGCTTATGGGGGCCATGGGAAAAAATAAGGTTCCTAAGGGGGGCCATAAGCCAAAACCGGTTGGGAACCACTGCCCTAGATGATTAATTAAATGATTAATTGAATGCTCGGTTAAGTCAACTGTACGCCCTTGATGATTGGTTAGGTTAGGTCATGATATTTTCATTAGTTTAAACGAAAATGACGAGAGCAAACTTTTCTGGTTAATTTTTAGGTGTTCTGCACGTTTCCTGTGGTAATGCGTCGTTTACGAGATCTCGTAACATGAACATGTTAGGTTATGCTTTATTGTATAAAACGTAGTCAAAAATACATTTTTCAAGTGTATTTTGGTGTGCTTTGTTCGAATATGACCTTCATTTCTTGTGCAAATGAACAAAAATACAGTTGTCATTGCATGGCCCAAACACTTATTTTTGTTCATTTGCACAAGAAATGAAGGTTATATTTGAACAGAGCACACCAAAATACACTAGAAAAATGTACTTTTGATTTCAACTTCAGGCCATGTCATGACATAATTACGCCTATGTAACCTATCATTGAAAAGTTTAAAATCCGCTATATCAAGTTCCCCCAACAAGTCCCGAGTTATGGTATGTAACCACGTTTTGGTTATGGCAACTATATCGTAGTTCTTGGAATAAATTATCGCCTTAAATTCGTTCAATTTATTTCTAATACTACACGCGTTAAAATAAGACATTTAAATTATTTCTTACCACGGATCAGAGTTTTTAAACTATTTTTCACATTCGGCCGGCTTTTCCCGGACCCACAACGTTTAAAAAGGGCTTCGACCTATACAGCTTTCGAACGTTCTCATCGAATCCTAAAATTTAAACCGTGCCTACGGGTAATACCTAGAAATAAAGACCTATCTGACCTTGCCTTCAGGGACCTAATTAACCCCCTGTATCTCTCCAAAAGGTCAGGTACTCTCGTATCAGGCCTATATGAGTCGTTGCCCCCTACCATAGTCACCAACATCGAGTGATGGGAGGCAACATCAATCCTATCTACTTCGTCTCTAATTCTGTCAACCCTGGCGCCTGGTAGACAGACCCTCCTCCTCTTGGTTGGATTCCGTTCAACTAATTCCTTATCCATATGACGCACTAAGGAGTCCCCAATTAATATAGTTTCCCCCTCATTCACATCCCTATCCAACTAGGCAAAACGGTTCAAAACCTCAATAGGGGGGGGGATTCCTATCACCTAACGTACATGGCCTAGTTCCACCCTTAACTACTCTAAATCCCTCCCCGTCTACTAATCTCGGACAACCTTAACCCCTTCCTCAACTCTAACCTTCCCGATAAGCTACCTACACAAGAAACTAGGTTCTTAACCTAACCCTTCAACTTACTAACGTCTTCGACGTTAGTATAGGTTCGGCCTTCTTCAACTGTAAGCCTACCCCTGCCTCATAAAGCGTTGAAAGTATTTTCGTTACCTCGCGTACACTACGTTTTAAATCAACTCTCTCTTCGCTTAACTCACGAAAGAAACAAACCGATCTCTCGGTAATCACCATAGGACCGCCGTTGTAATCTTTAAAATCAGTATACCACCGATTAACCCCACACCTAGCACACTGCTTTCTGCGATGGCATCGCGCAAGTTAAGGTAGTTAACGTTTATAACCATCACAAGTTTAAATTAAATTAAGCCGGCACACTATGAAAACTTTTAAATCGCTAAAAACCACTAATATTCAGTTACTTAACTATAACAATGTGAATATAAACGCAAGTATATAAAATTCAGAACTTTCCAACAGTAGATTTATCGGCAATATAAAAAATAAGAAACAATATCAGAGAGCCCAGGGAATGCGTCCGCTCAGTAAGGAGCCTGGCTGACGTGTGATGGTAGTAACACTACGTACCCAAGGAAAGAAGTGCAAAGAAATTCAAGAAAAATTCGAAAGATTTCACAAACCAGGACCTATAGACAAATCAATTCGCGAGCTGGTCAATAAATTTAAAAGAACAGGATCTGGTCATGATGAGGCAAGGTATGGACGGCCAGGTACCTTTCAAGAAAATGTCAAATTGGAAGAGAGGCCTTTGAAGCAAATCCTTGAATGCCAACTCGCACGACATCACGTAGACTGAGCACACCAAAAACGACTGTTCTAAAGATTTTAAAATCGACATTAAAAAAGAAAAGTTACCATATTCAAATGCTACACGAGTTGCATGAAGAGGATTATCCAAGATGAGCCGCCATGTGCACAGAATTGATTGAAGAAAATTCCTACCGGAAACTTATTAAACCACATTCTCTTGAGCGATGAGGCGACATTCCACACATGCAGAAAGGTTAATCGACATGATTGCCATATCTGGGCTAGTGAAAAACCAACCGAGTTCCACGAATGCGAGATATATTCTTCTAAATTTAATGTCTGGTTGGGTATGACAAAATCAAAGATTTACAGACCTTTTTCTTTGCAGAAGCTAAGGTAACAGGGACAATTTATCTTGACATGCTTCATCAGTTTCTTGAACCCCAGCTTCGTTCAAATGACATTCTTGACACTGTCTTTCAATAAGATGGAGCTCCATGTCACTATGCAAACATTGTTCGGGTGTACCTTGATCACCTCTTACCAAATCGGTGGATTGGGCGTGGTAGAAACAGTCCCTGGGCAGCACAATCTCTGGATTTAACACCATTAGACTTCTTTGCGTGGGGCTTTATAAAATCTGAGGTTTACCAAGCAAGAGTTACAGACTTGCACGATCTGTGAACCAGCATTGTCGCGGCAGTCGCTAAAATAACCCCAGAGATGCTTGAGAATATGTTTTGCAATGCAGTGGACAGATTTGAGATTTGCAGACACACTGATGTGCTCACGTCGAATTTTAGACCGAAGCTTCATAAATAAACACACAATTATGTTATTACATTTTTATCCTAAAATACTATTATTTCAGTCAAATAGATAGGGACTTTTAGACCACCCTGTATGCCAAATTAAATTACTCTTATTAATACGTTTTTTTCCGAAATGGTTGTTCATAATAGAGCATTCTTTAAATCCCCCAAACTATGTAAACCCCTTTACCCGAAGTACCTATATAAGCTCATATGGCTTGATGACAGCAATGAACTAAGGAGCTTTTGCCTGAGAACTGATTATCTTCAAGAAGGACTTGTAAAAGAAGATACTGTACTTCCTCACCAGCTTACTGAACTTCTTTCAGTGAAGAATAAACTTGTTACAAGAAGAATTAATCTCTATTTCCTATCATTTAAAAGACACCATCCACTTTAAGAGAAGACTATAAGACCACAAAGTAAAGAGAATTTGAATCTACAACTTGGAAGAAATACCAATCAAATAACCATAAAATATATACAGTACATCGAATACTTATTTTTTAATATACCAGTTATTCATTAGCTAACTCATCCCACTTCCTTATTCGAAACAACAGCCACAAAAACAACCAGCCAACTTCGTATTTTTTCTCAGTGCTTGCACGCTTTCAGTCTGATATCGAACTGAAGATAACGGAGACCCTTTCAATTTATAAACTTCAGCCTACCCTAAACTCCGGCTTCCTATGTTTTGAGTGAGTTTACTTTCAAAATTAATTTTAATATTGTAGGCACATTTCATTTTGGTTTCATCATATTTTATCGTATATAAATTTGTTGTTACACACACAGGTCTAACACTGAAAGATGGAAATAGTAATTTCCAAAATGTTTAATACAAGTTTTTTGTCTCACCAGTAGGCTTATTTTATATATATAAAATGCTACGTATCATGGTAAACCCTAAACATGAGGTCAAGGTTCCAAGTGAAAACAAATTCCATTAATTTTTCAGAACATTCCTGAACAAAAACCGGATTTTTTTTTTTCAAACTTAAGAAGGTATTATGCCAGTATTAAAGATTAACTCTCACTGTTTCTTTATTAGAAGTTAAAGCGTCTGCAACGTCCATCTGCTCTTGATCAGAATCTGAATCTTCATCCAGAGTGGAGTCGTCTGGGCTTTTCTGCGTCATAGGAAGATAACACTTCTCCAACAAACGACCCGCGATGCTCAGAAACCAAGTGAATGTATCTATTTGGTGTAAATCTGAGAGAGGATACCAGTAACAATAAGAAAAGGAGTTCTCTATAGTAATAAATACTCGCCCTATGATAAGCACTTGTCGGGCGGGCTGAAAAATATAAAACATCTATTATTAAAATGAGCAACCTTCCTTTATCGACCTATTCCATTAAAATCTTCCTACAAGATGGAAAGCTACGTACCTTTTTTAAAATGAATGAGGGAGAGTATGGAGAAGAGGAGAGAGGAGGGTGGCAAGGAGTGGGAGAGGCAATCTAGATTCTTATCAACGTAGAATAGGAGAGAATCGATGAGGAAAGAGTTTAAGTCGGCGGAAGAAGAGAGAGAAGGAAGAACATAATTCATCACTTGTGAGTGGGCTGCATTGCCAAACACTTCCTTGCACACTTCTGAATAGAGAAGAGATCCTCTGGAAAACAGATAACGTATAGTGCACAAAAAAAAAAAAAAAAAAAAAAAAAAGCGTTACCTTACTTCCATCACTCCCACCCAACCCCGAAAAAGGAGTTACAGTGTGGATGAATTTTCATTAAAATAAGATATTCAGGGTTCACATGTAGTTTTGTTTATTTAAATTTATTTGGCTGCAAGCTAAAATAAATAAATAAATAATAAATACATAAATACATACATACATACATACATACATATATATATATATATATATATATATATATATATATACAGTGCCCGCGAAAAGTATCCGATCACTCAAGAAAATACAATATTTTCCCTTGATATTCAGAGACACGTAATTCACTTTCTATTTGTTCTAGCGACATCTGGTAACTTTGAGGTTGCTCGCTGATATGAGAGCTATCCAACGCATTCTCAAATTAGTGTTCTGGTAGCCTTCGTTGCGGGTGGCTGTGTCTCAAATTTGTCAGATTTCACTGTTTGTGTAAATTTCTTGATATTTTTTTTTTTTTACAGAAAGTGGTGTAAATAAAATTTATATATAATGTGTGCTAAAAAACAACTTAAGAGTGATTGTCGAGGTGCTATTGTTGCTTTGCATGCATGTGGGAAATCACAGAGACAGATAGCTAAGGAATTAAACATATCCCAAAGTACCGTTAATTTATGGGTTTCACAGGCTAAGAACAATGGTGGCCTAACCACAGTCCCTAAAAAACGATCTGGCAGACCGAGAAAAACAAATTCGCGAACAGACAAACTTGAAACGTTTAGTATTGAAAAACCCAACAATAACTGCGAAAGAAATAAAATTTAATATGAATAATTTGTTATCTGGTGTTTCTGAACGAACTATCCAGGAGCGGCTCCAAAAAGAACTCGGATTACCATCTCGCCATGCTGCTAAGAAACCGTTCATTAATGAAAAAATGCGTAAAAAACGTGTCGCATTTTGTAAAAAATACATTCATTGGACTGTTGATGACTGGAAGAAGGTTTTATTTAGCGATGAGTCGACATTTTTGACATTCAGAAGTTGTCCAAAAAAGGTTCGCCGGCCTATTGGCTCAAATAGGATGGACCCTAAATACACCCTAAAGACAATGAAACACCCTCCAAGTGTGATGGTTTGGGGTTGTTTCGGTTACTATGGGCGTGGAAACTTATATTTTCTTCCGAAGAACACAACTATGAATGGTGCACGGTATTTAGCAATGCTACAGGATAAACTTCCAATGGCAATGGCAATCCAAAGGACAAAAACATACATGCATGATGGTGCACCATGTCACAGGGCCAAAATAGTGACAAAATGGATTACTGACAATAAATTTGATATTTTGGATTGGCCTGGTAATAGTCCAGATCTCAATCCGATAGAAAATCTGTGGCTAATAATAAAAAATAAGGTTGAATGCCACGACACT
The DNA here is from genome assembly GCA_023014485.1 of Bathynomus jamesi. NCBI lineage: Eukaryota > Metazoa > Arthropoda > Malacostraca > Isopoda > Cirolanidae > Bathynomus > Bathynomus jamesi. The sequence goes on along the minus strand of JAJOZX010000462.1, from coordinate 1,297,509 downwards.
GGCTCAGTCGAAAAATTACAAGAGGCCATCAAAAGGTATGGTGCAAGGAAATATCAGTGGAAGTTTGTCAAAACTTGATTAAATCCATGCCAAAACGTCTAGAACAAGTCATCCAAACCAAAGGACAGATGACAAAATACTAATATAAGGTTAGTATACATTTAAACATTGTTTTTTATGTAAAAAATACAAATTTCAAGGGTGATCGGATACTTTTCGCGGGCACTGTATATATATATATATATATATATATATATATATATATATATATATAAAGGTGGTTCACAAGCATAGGGAAAATTTAGCATCTGATATTTCACTTTTGGGTAGGCTGACCATATTTCCTTGAGACAAAAATGGGACATTGGGATGGCAAAAAAGGGACGGGGGTTATGTAATATTCTGTATTCATGAAAAAGTAAGTACATAAACCAGGACAAAATTAACATTTTTATTAAAACGACGGGATGGCCAGGAAATATTAAAAAAATGGTACTGTCCCGTTCAAAATGGTACGTATGGTCAGCCTACTTTTGGGTCATTGTTACTTTTGTTCCTACACTTAGTGTGAATAACTGTGTGAAGTATGGTTGGTCTACGGTGTCGTTAAGAGGTCGCTCAATCATGCATGACGTGTTTCACTAATGGCTGATTACTATAGATGACTAAATTTGTTTTCTTTTGTAGGAATGTGTAGAAATGCCGCCAAAGCAATCAAAAACACGGTCTAGCAGTAAGGTGTGGTTACTAGGGAAGGACTCCCTACCAAGCTTCAAGTCCTCCGGAAATTCATGTTCCATTATCTGTAGGAGAGGAAGACAATATAACAGTGCGGTGATGACCATTGAGGCTTTGATCCCATTTTGGACAAAAGCAAACGTTTCAATGACGGATACCAGATACGCTGAGAAGAAGCTCCTGAAACTGTACGAGCAATACAAGGGGCTGAAGAAGAAGCTCCTGAAACTGTACGAGCAATACAAGGGGCTGAAGAAGAACCGCACAAAGAATTTCCCATCCTACAGAATGGAGGAGGACATATTTCGCGGAGACCTTGACGATGTGTTCGATCTTTCACGTCATGACGCCCTCGAGACCATGATGAATGAGGAGGACAAGAACTTCCTTGTCGCTCAGCTCGATAATTCCACTTCCTCCAGCTTTGGCCCGATTGACAAGAAAATGGCTGACCAACAAACGAGGAAGAGGATTTGGTGTGAGGCAGAGATGAACCGAGGGGAGAAGGCCAAGCGCAAGGCGGATGCGAGATGGTCCCAGGGAGAACTGGAGGCTTCTAGTTCAAGCACATCTGAATCATCAGATTCAGATACTGTAGTTTTTAAGGAGTCAGCACGAAAACGTTCCACTCCTAAGTGATTGAAGTCTGTGATCACGCCTGACATTTCCTTAGCCTTGGATCGCCACAACATCAGTGACAGGAAAGGAATGGCAGTGGTCGCAGCAACTATTAAATCGCTGGGGCACAACTCGGACGAAGTGTCAGTCTCACACAGCACCATTCATCGCGTGAGACAATGTACACGTGAAGCGGTGTGCCGCGAAGATCAGGCCATTTTCAAGACCCATGAGCCCCTTCTCTTGCACTGGTATAGTAAGCTGCTTACAGATATCTCCCATGGGTTAGAGGTAGTGGACCGTGTGGCTGTGCTTGTAACTGGTAACAGGGAAGAGAAACTCCTTGGAGTTCCAATGGTAGCTGCTGCAACTGGAGCATCTCAGGCTCAGGCGTGCCTGAAGCTTGTGGATGACTGGTCTTTGAGGGGCAACGTTCGAGGTCTTGTTTTTGATACAACTGCGTCCAACACGGGACTTCATGCTGGAGCTTGTACTCTCATTGAAAAGGAGTTGGGTATTGATCTGGTGTGGATCGCTTGCCGACACCACGTGGTAGAAGTCGTCCTTGCTGCGGCCTTCAGTGCTTGTTTCGGAACATCCAGTGGACCTGAAATTGGCCTATTCAAGAAACTTCAAGCAGCACTGGGTTTTCATTGATCGCAGCAAGTTCGAGAGTGCACCCGACCGCCTGTTCATTGAAACAGCAGAGCAGAGGAAGGAAATGGTCTCCTACTACAAGGAGGCTGTCAAGAAGAAGAGCCAGCGGGACGACTATGATGAACTGATGCTTCTCTGCCTCCTTTTCTTGGGAGGGAAGCTTGACGGTCCTGTGAGAATTCGAAGCCCTGGAGCCATGCACCATGGATGGCCAAGGCCATTTACACGCTCAAGGTGTTCCTATTCAGAGATCAATTCACCTTGCTTCAGACCGAGAAACGGAACATCGAGGAACTAAGCCTGTTTATCATGCTCCTTTACGGCCGCTACAGGAACGAGGCCAGTGTTGCATACATGGCTCCATTGAATGACCTCACTTTCTTGCGCCAGCTGAAAGCTCACCCAGGAAAGACGAATGACGCGGCATTTGTGGTTCATTTCTGAGCACTTAATCCCCTTGGCACTCTTTGATCCTCGCGTTCACGCGTCCACGAAGGAGAGGATTGCTCACAACACCGTAGCTGTTCCCGAAAAAAGAAAAGGACTCAAGCGCGTGGACAGAAAAACGTTCTCCTCGAGCAATCCCTTGGAATTCTATGCCACCAAATGTTCAGCAATCTTCTTCAACCTCATCATGCAGCATGGAAGTAAACAGGCGCAATCATTCCTGTCCAAGACACCAAATGATTGGAACACAGATCCAGCTTACCAAGGAATGAAGGAATGTGTAGAGAAGATGGCAGTGGTTAACGATTGCGCAGAAAGAGGAGTTGCACTCATTAAGGCTTTCAACAGCACAATCACGAAGGATGAAGCGCAAAAGCAGTACCTTCTCCGCGCAGTCGCTCAGCACCGCAAGGAATTCAGAGCCGACTAAAACTGGTCTCAAAAAGACCTAAAGATCTTCAACTGTCTGCATTATTTGTTCCACTGTTATAATTTCATAATATATATATATATATATATATATATTATATATATATATATATATATATATATATATATATAGTCATAAATTGTCAAGTCATTATTCAAATTGTTTCATTTTGAGCGAGTGCATAAAAAGATCCTAGAGCAAAGATAATTGGCACGTTTATTCTTGTGGGGGGAATAGAATAAGGGCAGATGTGACCGAATTTAAAATTCCAAAAAAACGCTGTTGTGGACCACCCTAATATATTCCTCTCACTTTTTCTTTGTTTTTCCGCCGAGATATGCCCTTTTCAATAGAGGCGAATCGGTTCTTCCCGAACTTAAAAAAAAAATTATATATATATATATATACATATATACATATATATATATTTTTTTTTTTTCAGGAAGAACCGATTCGCCTCTATTTAAAGGGCATATCTCAGCGGAAAAACAAAGAAAAAGTGAGAGGAAAGACAGAGGAAAAAGAAAGGGTGGAGGGACAGTCAAGTGGAAAAAGACCAAGGATGACAAGGACTGCAGGGTCGAGCCCCATCATCCTTGGGTGCTAGGGCCGGGAGGGCGCACGTGAAACCTCCAGGAACAAGCACGTACAAACGAGCACAAAGAGCACTCAAGAGCACGAGCTTAGAACCCCCTTGCAGGGCTATATATATATATATACACATATATATATATATATACAGGGTGTCCCATAAGTCCGGCATCATAGGAGAAATTCATATTTTTCTATTTCTACAAACCATAATTCATATTTTTCTATTTCTACAGGCCATAATGTCTGTGAGCAAGGAAGAACGAATCCAGATAATTCTACTCATAGGAAATCGGAGTCAGAGAGAGGCTGCTGCTGAATTTAACAGACTGTGTTATTGGCTCGCGGTCTGGATGCAGAGTTGTGTTAGCAGACTTGTTGCAAAGTTTAAGGAAACAGGATCCACAGAAGATAAACCACACAGCAGACCTTCAATGAGGTCCACTGACGATGATACAGTGACTGCTATCCTGGCTCATTTTAACAGAAGTCCCAATAAGTCTCTTCGGCGATTGTCCGCCGAGACAGGAGTGTCAAAAAATAGCATCCATCACATTCTTCAGGCTCACAAATGGCATCCATATAAACTTCAGATCCTACAGAAATTAAGCGAAGATGATCCCGACTGGCGGATGGAATTCTGTGAATGGGCTATGGAACAATAAAATAATGGTGGACATATTGAGCACGTTCTGTAAATAAAAGCTTTTGTTTTGCCTTTTTTAAATATTTTTCCTATGATGCCGGACTTATGGGACACCCTGTATATAATAGCTAACATTTTATCCATTTACTAACCACAATGGCAGTAATTCTCCAATATCATCTAAAAATTCCAATGAAATTCTCAGTTCTCTCGTTGCCTAATGCAGCAAATTCAAGACAACCCAGCCAAAAAAAATTTAAAATAAAATAAATAAATAAAATAAATAAAATAAATAAATTCCTAATTTTTTTCAACCGACAGGAAATGAATTTGACGCCATCTTATGATGCGATGGCTCAAAAAATTTTCGATGCTCTAGGAGAATAACGCACTATGAGCTCATTTCAAAAACAGTGTATACAGTGCTACAGTGGGGGGCAAAAACTACTAAATACTATATTAAGCACTGTGAATACCCAAGTACAACTAACCGTAACAGCCTAATTACTCACAATTCCTCATTCTTGAGAGAAGCTACAACTTTCAATGGTTGAACTAAGAGACCAAAGACAGACTCTGCAATCGGATTTGGAGGCGAAGATGATGATTCGTAAATGTCGGGAACTTTCGAGAGTAACACCCGAATTAAACAATTATAATAACCTATAACAGAGAAGCAAATACGTAAGAACACTTAAAAACATTAAAAAAGTGTCATACACCATAATTTCACTCAATTTTTTCTTAAATATGTACCGTACGTACATACGTGTGTGTGTGTGTGTGTGTGTGTGTGTGTGTGTGTGCAGTATATACCAGGGATGGGAAACCGAAATGAATTTCGATTCGAGTTTCGATTTCAGTTCATAGTTTTGAGAAATATCGATTTCAGTTTCGGTTTCTCATTTTTTTTCGATTTCGGTTTTTCATATCGATTTCAATTCGAGTTGTGATTTCGATTTCAGTTTTTCAGATTTCAATATAATATGTTCATTATTTACATATAATATGAGCTTCTATCTATTATTTCTGCACACTTATTCCAAATAAAAAAGTTGTGCTATTGGATGATTATTTACATTTAATCAGTACTATATCTTGAAGTTGTCTTCATTTTTTTTTCAGTAAACTTTTTCATATTATTTCTACAACTTCCCAATTAAGTTGTAAGATTATCTTGATTTTGCATGAGTGGAAAATAACATGGTTGCTAGTGGAATATAATTTCCACATGCACAAGCCACAACTTCACTTTCTTTTCGTCTATTTATATAAAGCGTAATTTGATCTTTATATTTATGAATAAGTCAGATCTTTGTACTCAAATGATCTGAATTTTGGAAGGATTAGGATTATTCCTGACTTATCTTCCACAGTATCATAAAATTCCAACAAGTGACTGTCATTAGTGGTTCTCAGCTCATTTAGAGGATTAACAAAATTTCCCAGGCAATGATGTTTCCGGCGAATGACATGGAATCCTCCAATTGATATTTGGTTTCTAATTCTCTCTTTCTCATAAAGACGCTCTTAGTTGCTGCTAAATACTTTTAGGGACCCGCCTAAAACCGCCCTCCTTTGAGGGAGGAGAATATATTTATCAGATCAACGCAGTCAAAGCACCCTGTTTCTATTTATATATATAAAAAAAATCAGGGATAAATAAACAAAACTGGATGGAATGTAAGGAAGCTGAGACATCTTAAAATTTCACGCCTTTATGTTAACCCTATTTGAGGAGTCAGGTATCATAAAAGTAGCCCTGTCTTTAATCCCCGGAAGTTGGTGAACTCTCCTTTAATAGAAAGCAGTTTGAATATTAAATTTTATTTCTTAATTTCAGTTTGAACTGATATTTTTTATCGATTTAAGTTTTTTTATTCTTTTCAGTTTCGGTCTAAATTTCGATTTTGGTTTTCCCAAAAATATCAGTTTCGGTTTTTTTTCGATTTCGCTTCAAGAAAAAATATCGGTTTTATCGGTTTATCGATTTCAATTTCAATTCGGTTTCCCATCCCTGGTATATACACACATTTTTTTACCAATTACATTTATTGGAGCCTATTACTGAATACAATTTACTGTGGGCATTTTTAATTTCTAGTTGAATTTTCACAACTTAAAACCAACTTAAAATACACTGAGCAGCAGAAAAATCGGCCCACTTGGAATATCGCAAAATGCAAAAAAGTGGGCAAGTTTCTGTTTATAAAAGTTTTAATCCTAAAAGGACGACTGCTACATATTAACCTTTCAAATACAGGCATTCATAACTTAACCCTACAAACAATTCCGGCATTAAAGGGTTAAAATTCGAAAATATAGTCTACGAGGCAACCAAATAACGAGACAAATCAATGTCAGCTGCGAACACTAGCTGTAACGAATTTTCGACTTTTTAAGAATTCGACAGTCTGACATTCAATTGTTCTTAGACTGCTAGTGCCACTTTTTCTTCCACTAGTGGGAGTAGGCATTTGCGTTTAGTAACAGATAGACTTCTCAGCCTTTGGGTTTCAGAATTGGACATTTATAACGGATTTGAGTGCCGTGAAGGTCGCAAGAGTCGTTGCCCTAATTGAAGATGGCCGGAGCCAGCGTTACGTCGCCGATGCGCTAGGAATCCAAAGAACAACAGTTCGACGTATCTACCAACGTTATGTGGAGACAGGAGTGTACACCCGAAGACCAGGATCTGGAAGATCGCGTTGCACATCTGCCCATGACGATCGTTTCGTGTTGTGTGTTTTGCGAGATCATTGCATGACTGCCACAAACGTCCGCAATGAGCTGGAAGGTCTCGAGACGTCAGTGTATCGGAGCGAACCGTGAGAAGGAGACTTATGGAAAGTGGCTTACATGCTAGACGTCCAGCAATGGGCCTGGAATTGCTCCCACACCACCGCAATGCTCGTCTTGCTTTCGCTCGTGATCATATCAATTGGACTCCTCCAAAAGCAACCCTCTCCGTAAAAGTGCACGGGGTGAATCTTTCTCCTGTTCTTCTCCACTCTCTTTCCCGTCCATTGGATGTTCGAAGATTAAATCTTGATTCGTCCATGAACAATACTCGTCCCCATTGGACCATAGTCCAATTTACATGCTCACAAGCGAAAACAAGACGACCATTGCGGTGGTGTGGAAGCAATTCCGGGCCCATTGCTGGGCATCTAGCATGTAAGCCACTTTCCATAAGACTCCTTTTAACGGTTCGCTCCGATACACTGACGTCTCGAGACCTTTCCAGCTCATTGCGGACGTTTGTGGCAGTCATGCGACGATCTCGCAAAACACTCAACACGATGAAACGATCGTCATGGGCAGATGTGCAACGCGATCTTCCAGATCCTGGTCTTCGGGTGTACTCTCCTGTCTCCACATAACATTGGTAGACACGTCGAACCGTTGTTCTTTGAATTCCTAGCGCATCAGCGACGTAACACTAGCTCCGGCCATCTTCAATTAGGGTGACGACTCTTGCGACCTTCACGGCACTCAGATTCATTATAAATGTCCAATTCTGAAACCCAAAAGAATTAGAAGTCTATCTGTTACTAAACGCAAATGTCTACTCCCACTAGTGGAAGAAAAAAGTGGCACTAGCAGTCTAAGAACAACTGAATGTCAGACTATCGAATTCTTAAAAAGTTGAAAATTCATTACAGCTAGTGTGTTTGCAGCTGACATCAATTTGTCTCGTTATTTGGTTGCCTCGTAGACTATATTTTCGAATTTTAACCCTTTGACACCGGAATTGTTTGTAGGGTTAAGTTATGAATACGTGTATTTGAAAGGTTGTTAGTATGTAGCGGTCGTCCTTTTAGGGTTAAAACTTTTATAAACAGAAGCTTGCCCACTTTTTTGCTTTTGGCGATATTCCAAGTGAGCCAATTTTTCTGCCGCTCAGTATATATATATATAATATATATTATATATATATATATATATATATATGCTGAGAGTAGCGGCGTTACTATTTCAGTAGCGATGTGCTACCATTGTCAATGGTCAGCGACGCTGAATTTCAAAATTACTAGCGGATGTGGTAGCGACGCTGAATTTCAAAATTACTAGCGGATGTGGTAGCGACGCTTCATTTTTACGGCTGCCACGGCGCTACTCGCTACTTTTTAAGCGGATACATAGGATAAAGTGTTAAGCAAAGTGCAGATAATTACCTAACAGTTCAAAGCGTTGAGGTATCAAGCTTCACGTATTGCGGTCTCGTGTGGTCTTTTATCAACTTCTTATTGCGTGGTTAGATGAGAAACAAAGGTTGGTAAGTGAGCGAACATCGGTACCTATCGTTTTGTTCCTTAAAATCCCCACTTCACCCAAAATTTTACAACAGTGTGGAATATCTGGATTAGATGTCATTATTACCGCACTTCAATGAAAATATAATGCTAAATTTCATGAAGAATCGGGAAACGAACGCATTTGAATTCCATGTGGTGTAGCTGAAGAATGCGTGTTTTCTGCAGGCAAAGATATATTGAGGCCAAAACATCGAGGCTTATCAGATTGTAACTTTGAAAAAGTCGCTATTCTAAAAATGAACAACAAAAGTTGGAAATGACTGTGTTCACATAATATAGATAATGTTGAAATATTACGCAAATAAATTTGTTTCCTCGCATTTTTTTTTTCAGGTAAAATGCGGATGTTTTATTTATTTTCTGCCCAAAGAAATGAGATGAACTTAGTCTTTTTTTATTTGTTTAGTTTCTTGTATAGGTAGGGTATGCTGTATGTTTTTGTTAGTAGTTTCACTAGCAAAGTATACTTTAACATCTTCAGTGCTTTATTGTAGTTAAATGTAAAGTAATCTTTGATCTAGAAACTTTGTGCTTCAAGTAAAGTTCACTTTTATGCATTTCAGTTTATGAAACATTTATTATCCTGCTGAACGATAAGCACTCTGCAGTTGTATTTCAGAGCTTTTTGAATCCACAAATTAAAAAAAATAACTAGATATACGAGTAATCCCAGCAAAAGTAGCGGAATTAATAGTAGTGGTAGCGATAGCGACGCTACCTATTTCAATAGGTAGCGATAACGTCAGCGCTGCTACTTTTTTTTTACAAGTAGTGGGAGAGGGAACGCCGCTATTCTAAAGTGGTAGCGCGCCCAACACTGTGAAATATGTGTGTGTGTGTGTTTTAGTAAGTGCTTACTCTAAAACAACGCAATGGCGTTAGAGGCCCACGAGCTCCTAGTTTCCCATTTTATTATCTTTTCTTTTCATCTTATTTCAGTATGGCTATTGCACTTAAAAATGTATTCATAATTCATCTCTTAAATTAGCATTTTTTAAATGGTAAAACCAGTTTTTTAAAAAGTTTCTTAATATCTTTGTCTGGATCATAATAAACTATATCAAAACACTTTGATCTGACTACTATTTCCACATACAGAGCTGGGTGATGAACTCTGAATCACTAGAACCCAAGGAATCACAGAGTCAATGGTTGGCCCAACTCTGACCAGTCACCTACTATGCAATTGTTCAGGTTTAGGCAACTCAACAATACTACTATGAAGGTCATGTTAAACTCATTAAACAGTGTCAGCCTAATTTAAACTACCTTTTTTAAGAAGACAAACAAACAAAGCCATGAGAAATTCATTCTTCTGATTACTAGTTGGTTGACATGACCACGAGTCAGGATAGGACACAACTTCTAGAAGTCGTAGAGGAATTGCGTGTGAATGAATATGCTTATTATCTGAAATGTTAAAAGCAAAGATATGATAGCAATATTACATATCTTAACATCCCCATACTCTTTTTAAAAAATTACCCACAAACTGAAAAACAGCATATTTAAGAATTCTTTACATAATAAAACACTATCTAAAATAAAAATTTCCAGTGCTGGATCTCTTTGGTACTACCATTTTGTCACATTATTTCAGTTTTTGTGATCACAGATAGCTAAACTATAACAAACCTATAGGCAAGTATTTCAAAACAAAATCATTATATATAAAGTTTAGCTAAACCTTTAGTAAATTTCAGTATTATAGTCTACCTTGAACACTACAGTAAACTGCTATTAATATTATACAGGGTGTTTCAGGCCAACCCTAGAAATATGGAAATTGGCAGAATTTGTAGTTTGTATTTGAAGTTTGTCATAGTAATTCCGTAACTAATATTTCCATATTTCTAGGGTCAACCTGAAACACCCTGTAGTTCAAGAAAAAAATAAAAATTATTTATTTCTCAATACCTGCAAGAACCTTAGGCCAAAGGTTGGAAACCTGTGACTCCAACAGCACATTCTTGTGGCTCTTAAGTTATAGATGAAATTAAAAAATATGAAATGAAACATGTAATTATAAAACAAGAAAAACTACTTATATCTGTGGCTCTTTATTCCTGATTTTTTTTTTAATATGACCTAATGTGGCTCTCCAGCTGTTAAAGGTTTGTAACCTCTGCCTAAGGTATTGCAATACAACAGTGAATATAATATCACAGGCACCAAAATATGACTTTTAAAAAGGAATCATAAGTGTACCAACCAAAATATTTTTGCTTTTTACAAGGAACAAATTCTTACCTTTTTCCTCAGATGAATGTATTAAATTTTTTAGAGCTAAACTGACAAGTTTCGGAATCAAATATTTCCACTTCATCAATGAAGAACAAATCCACCTTGATAGATTCTTATGCTCTTTAACTAATTGTTGGCATATTGCAAGCTGTAATAAAGTAAAAAATGTCAAAGTGGAAGTATTGTACAAAATATTTGAAAATGCAATTACTTCATTCATAAACAGACGAATGTGTGGGATCTGTATGGGCCTAGTACATTTGAATGTCATTGTTCTGAATGGAATAAAATATGGTCAACCAACAAAATCATAGGTTGATACTTTTTTCCTAATTAATGCAAACTTTGTCTTTGTGAGCTATTTACTTAGATTACCTTCTTTTTATAAACTTCAAAGTAAATGAAATACAAACCTCACAACAGAAAGATCTGTTGAATTGTTGAATTCTAGTATAAAATTATAAGAGGTCTAAAATTTTAAACCTCAAAACTTACTAATCTATCTGAATCCAAATCTGGATCAAAGATTTTTGTTAAAGCTGTAATTATTTGTTCTGCTATTTCCATAGTTAATCCTGTGTGTTTGATTTGTGTCAGTGAGACATCGCACGATTTTCTCAATTCCTCGTAGATAATTTTTCTGTTTGCATTTCCTCGACACCATGCCTGTATTTTGAGAACTGCTTCCTCTCTCCTTCTCTGTTCCTGAAGAGAAAAATTCTTTAGTAATATTCCCAATGCAGTGAGTGAACAATGCATAAAATGTCATTAGTGGACTGATTAGTCTGAGAACAGCAATTTTCAAACTGTAGTAACCTATGCAAGGTTGGGGGTTAAGTTTCCACTTTCAAAATAAGTGAGGAAAATTTATCAACTTTTTATTTGCAAGTTTAGTTTGTTTCATTTCAGTAGCCTCAATAGACAAGTCAGTAAAAAAAAAAAAAAATTATGTTAAGGCCCCCATAGACAGTCAATCATGATTGACAATCATTGTGATTGTGCAAGCATTGTTGTTTCCCATACACTTGTAAGGAGATTGCACAATCTTCAGTTAGTCTCAGTGGTGCAACTGGACAACAATACGAGTGAAGCTGCATGTGCCATGGGCTGCTAGTGCAAGACTGAACATGATTGTGAAATCATTGCCATACACCATCTTCCATGATTGTGCAAACATCATGATTGATGAAAAATATCTGACAGTGTTTGATATCCTTCAATCATACCCATACAGGAACAAAATGATTGTACAATCATGACTGACCATCTGTGGGGGCCTTTAGAGTCTGAAGTCACTATTAAAATTATGAAATTTAATTACACGTATGAAAAGAGCTATAATACATAATTCTTGTCTTCCTAGATGCCTATTGCAAGGTAAATTTTCATAAATATGAAATTTGTGAAAATCTTAACTTTAATGATAAATAAAAGGTTAAAGTATGAGTTACTTACTTCTCTCTCTTCTCTCTCAGTTTTTAGTTTATGAAGTAAAGATTGGCGATCAATTGCTCTACTTTTACCTCCCAAACTTTGTTTTGGTCTCTTTTTATAGTCTCCTTCAAAACTCCACATACTAATGTTTGTATAATAATAATTATAATCTAATTTTTTTATTGTAACTAGACAACTAATACTACTGAAGTAGAATTTTTATCTTACTTTTAACTTTATAAAGTATTTTCCTGTAAAATATAATTTCAGTTAATTTGCTTAAATTATAAAAGCCAAATACGCAGCAACATGCTATTTATACCTTATAGTGGGAAAAAAATTAGAAATTGCTAATCATGTTAGTGTTCATACAAAAGGCATAAAAATACTTTACCGTAGAAGTGGTACTGTAAGTGATAGGGCCGAGTCTCAAAACCACCGTACCAGCAAAAATACTTCAAATTAATGAGTAACAAAATGTAATTACAATTAATGCAGGCTAGTCTCATTACAAGAACTCTTTGTTTAGAGCCAATCTGAATTTCCTGATGGTTTCTAGTTAATAATTACATAATACAATAACTGCAGAACAAATATGATGTAATAAAATTCTACTCGTACTTCCCAACTACATTATTATTATACAGTATAATGCTATTAAAATAATTGTTAAAAATGTTACTCTCAGTAATAGTTTTATATCACTAACAAACATGCTAGCATCTTGGATGACACAATAAGGATACAATGACAACATTAGTCCTAGTTGAATTCTTATGTACTTAATGTTAAATCCTGACTAACAAGTAATATAGTGTTTAAGTAAAATATGATATATTGTGTATTATATTTTATCCCTAATGTGAGAGTCCAGTAAAATCTAAAGCTTAAGGGCCAAATTATATAAAATAAATACTAATCTAACTGACAGTATTATACCGTATTTATTGTAGTACTTGTACCTATTATTTAATAGTGTAAATAATAATTTAATACATAACAGGAACCCAATTCTTGCTTGGAATACATTGTTTTGTGATGATCCATGCGTGTGTGTGAGGTTTCATCAATTTATATAGAGTGGTTAAAGATTTATGGCATGGACCTTCAGTTGATGTTTGATCTTTATTTGTGATCTTTACTTTTGATAGAGGAATCTGTTTCTTGTTCATGACACATCATCTTATGATGATGATCCATGTGTGTGAGAAGTTTCATCAATTTATGTGAAGCAGTTCAAAAGTTATGGCCTAGACACAAAATTGTGATGAATGGATGGATGAACAGACAAGTGCAATCCAGTATGGCCCCTCCAAATTTATTTTAGTCAGGGACATAACAAAACGTAAATATTTTCACAATATGCCACACAAATTTAAACTAAATGTGTCCAGAACATGTTCAAAACCCAGCTGAGTCACCCATCAGCAGTCTGGCCACATAAGTGGCCTTGATTAGTCAGTTGGCTTACTCTCGTCTCCAGCAAGCTCAATAATTGCTCATTTTTTACCGTTTATAGTAATTCTTTTTGTACTGGAAATGGCACCTAAATGAAAAATTAGTGATGTTACGAGTGAGAAGAAAAGAATTAAGCACTCAGCAATTACCTTAGCCCAAAAATTGAAATTTTTTATAAACTGATATCATACTGTATTAAATATTTCACACGTTTGTATGCTTATTATTTATTAAATGGTAGTGTATATATAATATTACCCATTTTAAGTATTTAAAAATTTATTGAAAATTATTTTTAAAAAAATTTATGAAAAATCTAAGACCATGAGAGCCTAACCCCCTATTTCCCATCAACTTAATATAATACTTCAGATGATGTGATTTCAAAAGATATATTTTCCAAGAATGGAACTACTGCCCCTATGTGGGGTTTTACTGTATTTTAAGTTAATTAATACTTCTTACTCACGATTTACATATTAACCTGCTAACTGTACAAGTCCCCAGTTACGAGTAGGGATGCACCAGAACCAACATTTTAAGTTCTGGCTGGGACTGGAACTGATCACAAATTTAAAAAGTAACCAGTCAGTTACTCTTTTATAGCTCTATAGAGGCCTAGTTATATTATGTAGACCTGTGTACATTTATTAATGTGTGGGATAATTTTTAGTGAATACAGTATATTATAAGAAGTTGGCAGCCCTAGGTGTTACTTAGTACAGTAATGATGATAAATCAAATTAAATTTTTTTCAGATATCATTTGAAGTTTAACCCTTTGACAACCAGTATACGTTTCTTTGAACTTAAACGTTTAAGTTTTATTGTTATTTACAATTAGATATTAGTAACTATAGTCACTTAAATGACCCATTTTGGGGTTAATTTTCCAACAACTAAACGATACCTGTATAAACATGTAGATGTATTTGTAGAAACGCTGCATCATTGTACAATTTATTATTATTATTTCCGTTGGGACATATGTCCCATGGTCCTCAAAGGGTTAAAGTAAATTTTCTATAAAGTCCTTTTTAAATAATACATATAGAGCTCAATTTTTTATCACATCATAATATTATTATTAGCCATTGACTAACACGGAAGCATTATGTCCTATTATTTGGAATTTCTTTCCCGTAGAAGATCAAGCTGATGAAGTTGAGGAATGCAAATTATGTAAAAAGGGGAAAAAGAGGTGGAAAAGGTCATCTTCCTAAAAACTTCATTATCACACCATTACATAAGCGTATGAAAGCAAAACATACACTTCAGTATAGAGAGAATGAAGAGGCAAATTCAAAAAAATCCAAAGCAGCGGAAAGAAGATGCTCAACCACCCCTGAAACAAAGGAAACTGGCTGCAATGGAATGCCAAATATATCTGGAAGAGAGCTTCAATAAAAAAAAAGATTGGGATATTAATGACCAATGAGCCATTGATATTCATCATAAAATTATAAACATGATTGCTATGGACAATTGGCCTTTTACCATTGTAGAAGATAGAGGCTTCATCGAGTTAATTGCCCACCTTCAGTCAAGATACATGGTACCAAGTAGAAGATATTTTATTTTGCCGATGTAATGCTTCCTCAAACTTAAGATGTAAAAGGTCAAATTTTGAAGGAATATCTTTCTTGTCCTGCTTCAGTGATTTATTCAGAAAGGCTTTTTTCCAAAGCTGGAAATATATTTGAAGAGAAGAGAATACAGCTACTCCCACGGATTGGTGAAAAACTATTATTTCTTCATCACAACCTCCGTCAATTTAACATTGAATAGGGTAGTTTTTGTATTATTAATGTTCATGTTTAAGTTACATAATCAATAAAGTCAAGATGTATTCTTTTTGGTTTGATGTGGAAACTATACTGTATAGTGTGTTTCAATATGAAAGGGGGTCCTTGTTATCCGAGTATTCATTATCCAAGTCCCCACATTTACGTGGCCAAATAATTATTGTAGAACCATACGGATAAATTCCCCGCACTTAAGTAGTTTCCATGGATAATGTACATGGAACACAGAAGTGCAACAGAAAACCACTTAAATTTCCCTCGGACTTGTTGTCTCACTCGTTTTCCCCTACCTCCAACACTCCACCCCCAGCCCTGATGCCGCACACTCTCAGTCTCTCGCTAACCATTGCCAGTGCTTAAACCCATCCATGGTTTTCTGGTGTTTTCATTCTGATTTTGTTGATTTTTTGCGCTATTGTTGCACTGTTGTTGGCCCAACTCATCTACTTTTCAAGGAAAGACAATAAAAATTTGCTGTTTAACATACTTTATTAACATATTTTATAAGGTAAAGTACATAAAAAGGGTTTAAAAATTGTATTTTACAAATGTTTAACCATAATTTTGAGTGTCATTTATTGTGTTGAGGTCCCAATTAAACCTTATTCTCATTATTTCTTATGGGTTTTAGGTCACCACTTTAAGTGGTGATTTCTTAGTCCCCATTATCCTCGGATAATGCAGACCCTCTGTATATATATATATATATATGATGAATAAAACCATGAAGGAAAGTAAACACAGAATGGTGCTCAAGTGCTTTTGTCAAATGACATCCTCAGGAACACTGAAGTAAATAAAGTTCAAGACTATATACAGGTTACAAAAAAAAAAAAATTATATATATATATATATATATATGGTACACACACACACACACAATGTAGAAATAAAAATTGTGGGAGGAGCATGCAAATTTGTAAGGAAAACTACCAATTTTAGCACTTTGCCCGAATTCAACACAAGATCAAATGGATTGTTTACAACCAATTTTATAGTTAATGCCTGAATGATATATAGGTCACAAAAAATATTAAAAAAAATATATATACAAAAATAAATTGAAAATAAAAATTGTAAGAAAAGCATACAAATTTATAAGGGAAAACTACCCAAGTTTTAGCACTCCACCCTTCTTGTCTAAATCCCTTCTGAATGAATTCAAAACAATAGGATCGAGTTGAAAAAGACCTTTGCTCACGTTAAAGTTATTTGTAAGTTGGATAATAGCAGACTCAAGAATATTTCTATTTGTTAATAAAAATATTCTTGAGTCTGCTATTATCCAACTTACAAATAACTTTAACATGAGCAAAGTCTTTTTCAACTTGATCCCATTGTTTTGAATTCA
Source organism: Bathynomus jamesi (assembly GCA_023014485.1). Lineage (NCBI taxonomy): Eukaryota > Metazoa > Arthropoda > Malacostraca > Isopoda > Cirolanidae > Bathynomus > Bathynomus jamesi. The sequence goes on along the minus strand of JAJOZX010000462.1, from coordinate 1,280,772 downwards.
TTCAGAATGGATTTAGACAAGAAGGGCAGCGTGCTAAAACCTGGGTAGTGTTTCCTTATAAATTTGTATGCTTCTCTTACAATTTTTATTTTTCAATTTATTTTTTTTTGTGACCTATATATCATTCAGGCATTATCTATAAAATTGGTTGTAAACAATCCATTTGATCTGTGTTGAATTTGGGTAAAGTGCTAAAATTGGTAGTTTTCCTTACAAATATGTATGCTCCTCCCACAATTTTTATTTCTATATTTATTATACAGGGTGTACATAAAGTCAGGATCTATCTTTGTGAAGCACTTGGAAATTATATGGAATTCAATCATAAAATGATAAAGTGGTAACATTTATTAAATAATTAAAAGTAGGATTTGACGTGATGCCCATCAGTATCCCTGCACAGCTCAAATCATTCACAGCATTTCTAAACACATTCTGGAGCATTTGCGGGGTTATGTTATCTGCAGCAGTTCGTATGTGTGTACGTAAGTTTTCAAGACTCGTAATCTTCGTCTGATAGACGTGCAATTTGATAAAAGCCCCATGCAAAGAAATCTAAAGGGGTTAAATCTGGTGATCTCGCTGGCCAAGGTCTGTTGCTTCCGCGTCCGATCCAGCGATTTGGAAAACGTCCATTTAGATAATCCTGAACAATTTTGGCATAGTGACAAGGAGCACCATCATGTTGATAGACGATGGGGATAGGATTGTTAGTACCGTCGTCTATCAACATGATGGTGCTCCTTGTCACTATGCCAAAATTGATCAGGATTATCTAAATGGACGTTTTCCAAATCGCTGGATCGGATGCGGAAGCAACAGACCTTGGCCAGCAAGATCACCAGATTTAACCCCTTTAGATTTCTGTGCATGGGGCTTTATCAAATCGCACGTTTATCAGACAAAGATTACGAGTCTTGAAAACTTACGTACACATATACGAACTGCTGCAGATAACATAACCCCGCAAATGCTCCAGAATGTGTTTAGAAATGCTGCAGAACGATTTGAGCTGTGCAGGGATACTGATGGGTGTCATGTCGAATCCTACTCTTAATTATTTAATAAATGTTACCACTTTATCATTTTATGATTGAATTCCATATAATTTCCAAGTGCTTCACAAAGATAGTTCCGGACTTTATGTACACCCTGTATATATCGGGGCTGTGGAGTCGGTGATAAAATTTGCCGACTCCAACTCCACCTCCACCTCCAGAAATCTGACTTGTATAATTACGACTCCGATGGAATGTTAAGGCCAAATTGATTACGATTAGCTTTATTAGGCCAATGGAGATTCATAAACAAGGCATTTTGGCACCACCACATGACTCATCAGGTTACTTAGTGGCTATAACTATGCCTTAATGGCTTTTTTCTCTTTATTCAAAAATTACAATAAATCCCAAAATACAAACTGATTGAAACTTAAACAAAACAAGATTATTATTGGTTTAGCAAATTAATAAGATGTTTTTGCATTATTATAAACATCCGTAACAAAATGTACTAACCTAAACTGAATTTGTTCTTAAAAAAAGGATCGCTTCCATTAAATCTTCTTTCAGTGATGCTTATCAAAATTATCAAATTGAAATCTAAAAATCTGAAAAAGATTTAGGGTTGCTAGTACAAAATTTTTAAATTTCCTTATTATTAATTATGTTAATTAATTAATTATAATCCTTATTAATTATAAGCAACTATATTTATATTATTCATATATTTATATGTTATATATTATATATTATTTATATATTATATTATACAGGGTGTCCCAGAATTAACTATCTATTTCAATGAAATCGGACAAATTTTTTAAAAACACACTTTTATTTATGTTTATCATGTTTAATATGTGTTAAAAATTTATAAATTTATAAATTTTTTCATAATTTTATTTTCATAATTTTTTCATAGTTTTATTTTCATTCTCTTTCAGAACCCTATTAATAATGAATACACAAGAACGCATCTTTGTTGTAACATCCCGTATCAAAGGAATGCAATGTAATGAAATCAGAGAAAAATTTACAAGAAGATTCCACAGAACCGGTCCTACAGACAAAGCGATTCGTGAACTTGTGAACAAATTTAAAAGAACTGGATCCGTACATGGCGAGGTGGGAAGAGGACGCCCAAGGACAGCACGTAACAGTACCGAACAGGTACGACAATTGTTTGAGGATGAACCAACAACTTCGGTTAGGGAGGCTGGTCGAAGACTCAACATATCCAAGACAACAGTTCATAGAATCTTGCGTTCGACACTGATGAAAAAGGCTTATCACATTCAAGTACTGCATGCCCTAAATGAAGAGGATTATCCAAATCGAGCAGCAAGATGTGCAGAAATTGTGGATCAAATCGAAAATGAAAGTTTATTGGATAACATCTTATTCAGTGATGAGGCAACTTTCCACACGTGTGGTAAAGTCAATCGACACAACTGTCGTATCTGGTCCAATGAAAGACCGTCTGAAGTCATAGAATGGCAGAGAGACTCTCCAAAAGTTAACGTGTGGCTTGGAATGACCAAATCCAAAATTTATGGCCCATTCTTCTTTGCGGAAGCAACTGTAACAGGTACCGTCTACCTTGATATGCTTCAGCAGTTTCTCGAACCACAGCTTCTTGATGATGGCATTCTTGATAATGTTGTGTTTCAACAAGATGGAACACCATGTCATTATGCTCTAATTGTTCGAGAATACCTCAACAGACGCCTTCCAAATCGGTGGATTGGACGTGGAGGACCTTGACCTTGGCCTTGGCCTCCACGTTCTCCGGATTTGACACCCCTGGATTTCTTTGCATGGGGTTTCATAAAAACAAAGGTTTATCGCCAAAAGATCAATAGTTTAGCTGAACTTAAAGAACGCATCCAGTTGGCAGTGTGGGAGATAACACCTGAAATGCTTCAAAATGTGTTTCGCAGCGCTGAGGATAGATTTGAAATTTGCAGAGCTACAGACGGTGCACATGTTGAAATTTCAATAAAGTTTTGACTTATGATTTATAAATCTATTTGTTTTTGTATCATAATTTAGTAATAAACACAAAATTATGTCAGTTTTTATTAAATTTGTCCGATTTCATTGAAATAGATAGTTAATTCTGGGACACCCTGCACGTGTATATTAAAACATTAAGTTAAATCTATTTTATTATAAAATTGAGCTAGGCCTAGGCCTAGGCTGATATGGTTATAATTGAAGGATTTGCACCGACTCCGACTCCGTCCAACTATGCACTTCCGACTCCGACTCCACTTAAAATTGACCGACTCCACAGCCCTGGTATATATATATATATTTTTTTTTGTAACCTGTATATAGCCTTGAACTCTTTATTTACTTCAGTGTTCCTGAGGATGTCATTAGACGAAAGTGCTTGAGCACCATTCTGTTTTCATTTCCTTCGTGATTTTATTCATCATAAATATTTTTCACACGTTACTTTCATGAAATAATTTTCCCCAGATAAAGTTTTATACCTGAAAGGACTCATGCAAGAAGCTGGAGCAGTCTTCGCATGCCTCACGGAAACTCATCTAAAGGACTGCCAGGTAAACTGTGAAAACTGAGTCCTGTGTTGACAAAAAAGAAACACAAATTGACAACTATAACATCCTCCAAGCCAACAGAACAGTGAGACGTAAAGGAGGATGTGCTATTTACATACACAAAAGGCATATGGCAGAAATTACTATAAGTACCTCAAACAGCTACGTAGAATTTGTTGCAGCAAAAGTTGAAAAATTAAATATGGTACTAATTGTAATGTACAGACCCCAAAACACACCAACCTCAAAATTTTCAGATTTCATTACAGAGTTAAGAAACTAGGTAAAAGATCTACACTCTCCAACCCCAAATATTTTTCTCTGTGATGATTTTAATTTCCCATTCATGAAATATAAAAGGATAGGAAAAAATATATGTATACACCAGGACAAGGGGGCACACAGGAAGACCAGGAGCAGGTAAAAATGCTACTAGCTCTAGCTGATGAATTTATATTAATGCAAGAAATAACAGAAAACACAAGAAAAAACAACTGCCTAGATCTGGTATTCACAAACAGCAGCAACCTAATTGATAATGTAGAAATGTCCCCAACTATAATATCAGACCACATCATTGAAATAACAACCAATATAACAGGAAAGGAAAGAACATGAACAACAGAAAGAAGCAAATTCAAAATTTTAATTTTCACTCCAAAGCTATAAACTGGGAAGATGTTGCATCCAGCATGGAAGTAATAGATTGGAAAACCATTTTTGAGGCCATGACAACAGAAGAGATGCTAATGACTTTAGAGATGATGATAGAAATTGTGGAAAGACATGTTCCAAAAATACAACAGAGATGAAAGAGAAGCAGGTTTGAGACACAAGAGAGGTCATTATTCTGAAAGAGAAAAAGAGTGACTACAAAATTAAGTAACTGTAAAGATAACATCAGAAAAATATTAAATGATAAACTGCAGAGTATCGATGATGTCATACAGGAACTAAGATTGAGAAGCATACAGAAAAATGATGATGCTGCTGCTGCTGCTGCTGCTGCTATAGAAGCAATAAAGGTTATCTCAAAGTACTTCTATAATTTCGCAAAAAAGTTGAAAAACCATGCAATTATTGGACCTTTGAAAAATGAGAACAGTGCTTTATCTGATGATCAAACAGAAGTATCTGAAATATTAAGAGCTCAGTACAAATCATCTTTCAGTATCCTAAAAACTGACAAACTGATATGCGATAGAAATGCGTTCTTTGAAGAACTACAGTACTGGCCAAATTATTAGGAATTTTTTAAAAATTTCATTTTTTGGTATAAAATGTTAAATTAAACCAATTTTAAACGTTGAAAAGTTATTTATTTCTACACAAGAATACATGGTCATTATTTAGCAATAGTTTAGTACTTAGTTTGACCCCCCTTAGCTGCCTTAAGGGCTGCGACACGCTTCGGCATGCATGAATCAATTTTTTGCATAATTCCTTAATACGTGTAGAGTGAAACCAGACTTGAATAAGTCGCTCTATGAGTTGGTGTTTTTGTTGTTATCGGCGTTTCATGGATTACGTCCTTTAAAATACACCATAACTTTCGATTGGGTTCATGTCTGGAGAATTTCCAGCCCATGGGAGCAACCGAACACTATTTTCATGACACCATTTTTTAACCGACTTTGCCATGTGGCATGGAGCTGAGTCTTGTTGAAAAATCCAACGTCTATTACTATACCATGCCCTTATTTGAGGCAGTAGACGTCTTCTTAGTACTTCTATATACTTGACTTGGTTCATATTCCCCTCAACAATGCTCAAACGACTAGTTCATGCACAGAAATTGCTCCCAAACCATGATCTTTTGTGGAAATTTCACCATTTTCATCAGACACTCAGGCAAAAATTCTTCTCCAGGCCTCCTTCTTACACTTTGAACACGATCGTCAAGCACGGCAATCGTTGACTCATTGGAGAACACCACCTGCAATCAAAGAAAGCCCTGTGAAAGAGTCAGTGCATAGCGTATGAAGTACAGCTAAAACGAAGTACAGTATGACTTGCTGCTTTACAGATATTTTACTGCAGTTTTATCACGTACTGTAAATACACTTCTATGCATACTGTATTTACTGTATTAACATTCTATTTAATGTTAAATATTATTCTTACCTGTTCCCAATCCTCACTAGTCCAGTTAATGTGTTCCTTTGCCCATGCAAAACGTGCCTTCTTCATAGCCTCAGTGAGCCTGGCTTCTTCCTTGGGCGTTAGGCTTTGAAAGCCGGCAGTTAGAAGCCTCCTGTTGACTGTTCTACGACTAATATTGATGCCATCAGCCGCTAGACTACTGGAAATGTTTTGCAAGTAGCTCTTCTATTTCCAAGAGACAAAATTGCAATCTGTCTATCAGTTCTTGGAGTCGTTACCCTTTTTCTCCCGCATCTTCCAACCTTTTGGGGCCTACATTTTCTCCAAATAAACATTTTTTTCTTAATACGAAGTACTGACTGTGGTGAAACATGGAGTTTGGCAGCGATTTCCTTTTGTTTAAATGTAGAAGTAGTAATAAAAAACCGTATTGCCCAATTTCCATGGACTCAAGTCATTCTTTCGCCCATTTTCAAATTCACTTAAAAAAACTAACAAATAATTGCCGAAATTGGGTAAATACACTATTTAAATTAAACGGTAGTTACAATGACCGTAAAAAGAAAGAGAAACACACCCGCATCGCACGACAACCAAACGACAAACTGACGAACAAACACGCTTCGTTCGACTATAAGAATTATGCAAAAAATGAGTTCAGGCATGCGAAGGTTCTTTGTTTTGCCAGCCATTATGGCAGCTAAGGTGGGTCAAACTAAGTACTAACTATTGCTAAATAATGACCATGTATTCTTGTGTAGAAATAAATAACTTTTCAACCTTTAAAATTGGTTTAATTTAACATTTTATACCAAAAAACGACATTTTAAAAAAATTCCTAATAATTTGGCCAGTACTGTACAAGGGGAAAGTATAATGGACTTTGACTCTATGACAGATGATATTACACAAGCTATAGGGAAACTAAAAACACACACACCAGCAGGACCATTTAAATGAAGGGATAGGAATGTAATGATTCCTCTACTGAAAATAGTGATCATACCCAAATTGGAATACTGCTCAATCCTAACCTCCCCATATAAAAAAGAAGACATTAGAGAGCTGGAAGGGATTCAGAGAAGCTTCACAGCCAAGATGAAGGGGTGCAAAGAATTAAATTACTAAGAAAGGTTACGTGAACTAAACCTATATTCACTGGAAAGGAGCGAGAGAGAGATACACCATTATTTACACTTGGAAAATAATGGAGAAACTAGTCCCTAATCTTACTCTGAACCCTGTAACTCCCCAAACAGTGGTAAGTAGAAAAGGAAGTCTGTGTCGTGTTCCCAAATTAAAGGCGAGACAAGGAACATCCTTCACCCTGAAAGAAAATAGTTTTGTTGTGAGACAACCAAAACTGTTTAATCAGCTGCAAAAAAGACCTAAGGAACACGAGTGTTGTTGCAGTGGACATCTTCAAAAGAAGATTAGATGCCTGGCTCAGAAAAATCCCTGATGAGCAGGGTGTACCTGACTGTGTGAGGTGGAGAGTACAAGAAACCAACTCACTACTCCACCAGGCCAACTCAACAAGCTTGACCATCATGAAATGAGGAATCATCACTCAAAACCTTTGATAAGTATATATATATCCCCGCAAGGGGGTTCTAAGCTCGTGCTCTTGAGTGCTCTTTGTGCTCGTTTGTACGTGCTTGTTCCTGGAGGTTTCACGTGCGCCCTCCCGGCCCTAGCACCCAAGGATGATGGGGCTCGACCCTGCAGTCCTTGGTCTTTTTCCACTTCGACTGTCCCCTCCACCCTTTCTTTTTCCTCTGTCTTTCCTCTCACTTTTTCTTTGTTTTTCCGCTGAGATATGCCCTTTAAATAGAGGCGAATCGGTTCTTCCTGAACTAAAAAAAAAATATATATATATATATATATATATATATATACCCCCCGCAAGGGGGTTCTAAGCTCGTGCTCTTGAGTGCTCTTTGTGCTCATTTGTACATGCTTGTTCCTAGAGGTTTCACGTGCGCCCTCCCGGCCCTAGCACCCAAGGATGATGAGGCTCGACCCTGCAGTCCTTGGTCTTTTTCCACTTCGACTGTCCCTTCCACCCTTACTTTTTCCGCCGAGATATGCCCTTTTAAATAGAGGCGAATCGGTTCTTCCCGAACTTAAAAAAAAAAAAAATATATATATATATATATATATAATACACACAGACTGTGCATGGAACAAGGAACTCTTCTGGGAAAATGAAATCCACTATAGTCTCAATAAGTAATGGTAAATGACAAACACTATAGTTTTTCTTTTTAATGATGTTAGCTTGACGTGGGCAACAGGTCACTCGCAGAGAGGCCCCAAAAATATAGCTTCCTTCACCAGCTATCTGCAAAGCAGATAGGATCCCAAAGATGGATCCTATCCTATCTGCTTTGTAGATAGCTGGTGAGGGAAGCTATATTTTTGGGGCCTCTTTGCGAGTGACTCATTGCCCACATTGGGTTAACATCATGAAAAAGAAAAACTATAGTGTTTGTCATTGCCTCAACCTCAGTTGCTCTGGCTGAAGATGAGCCTATCTTCAAAGAAGAAGCCCCTCCTACTCTGCCTAGTGATGAAGATGACAACCCTGAAGCCCCTCCTACTCTGCCTAGTGATGAAGATGACAACCCTGATTCTCCTCCTTCCAAAGCCTCCTCTACATCACAGAAGATCATGCTACTAATGGGGCAGATGTTACTTCTGCTCCATCATCCACCTCCCAGTAGCCTCCTTCTACACCCTCCAGCCACACTGTCACCAAGTCTCAAGCACTCTATTTTGTAAGTACCCACTATAAAATTTTACTTAACTGTCTTTATTATTCATATTTCATATACAGTGAGCCCTCAGTGTTCATGAGGCTTGCTGTTCACGATTTTGCAAACCCATGATGACCCATTTTACTACCATGTTTTGGTAAATTTGCGACTGACTCCACAAATTCATGATTTTGTCACGTGGCATCTGCAACGCTGCCCACGCAGGTCGATGCAGGCGCAGTTACGCTGTCTCTTTCACTGAGTGAGGTTGTCATTTTGTGCTCTTCAATGCCAATGTACTATATTTAGTGTTATTTAGTTGTTTATAAAATATTATTGCTTTACATAATTGTTTATGTAATAATATTGCTTTATATTACATACAGTAAAAAGTTTTATTTACATAAAATATTGTTTATGCAACTTAATATTATTGGTTTTTATTAGTGTTTGATGCAAATCATTGTTTAATAATGTACATATTGCTTTAGTACCTATATATTCTGTGTTTATTTTATTAAAATAAAACTTTTTTGGCATTTTAAGGATATTTCACACTGTCATCCTTGAGCTTTTGGAACCAATTAGCCATTTTATATTGAAAATGGATCTCATTGTTCACAATTTTGTAATTCATGATATTTTTCTCAGTCCCAATTAATCACAAACAAGGGCCCACTGTATATTATTGTAGAGATCTGAAAACATTGTTTACAGCAAGCACTGTGGGCAAAAACATGTTTTTGCAGCCTTTTAAGACATTCTGGGGAAGTGATTTTTGTTCATAGGAACTTCTCAACTTTTATAATGTGAGTCAATGAAAAACTAGGGTTTCATTTACAAATGGGTTTTCAGGAATATAACTCACCCATAAGTTGGGGAAGAAGTAAGTGTAAGAGTGTGTGTGTGTGTGTTGTGTGTGTGTGTGTGTGTGTGTCAGTGATGTAGGTCTCGAGACCGGTCTCGGTCTCGAGACTGATCTCGAGACCAAATTTGCAGATCTCTATCTCGACAGACGCGGTCTCAGTTTTTCTCCCCGAGAACTTTCAAGACTGTAATGAAAAATACATGTTATTGGCATACTCATGATGGTGGCTTGGTTGAACAGACACAATTCAGAATGTTTATGAAAGTTTGTAAAAGTAAGGGACTCTAGGTATTCACTAATCAGTCACCCTGTTTTGAGTTGCCACGTTTGTCTTGCGGGGGTGTGTGGGTCTGGATTTTTTTAGGTTAGCACTACAAAAAAATTTGCCCTCCCCTCCGCCCCCGTCAGATTAATTTTATTGAAAATGGAAACACTAAATAGAGAATTACATATATTATATATATAAGTATATATTATAAGGCCAATTAGTGTTGCCAAACGGCGTGTCAACCTCTGTGGCATGATAAAAACGATTATTCTCCCATCCAATATGTATTTGAAAAAATAAAATGCTTCACACAAAAATAATGCAAGAAATACAGCATAAAGAAAACAGTACCGATAAATTCAATAAAGCATAGAATAACTCAACAACCCTTCACATCACTTATATTTACAACGTACCGATTCGTAGAACAAATTGCAATTGCCAATTGTAAATGTTAAAAAATGACATCATCAATGATGTCACGGCAAAACTTTTATCACGCCACACCTCCCCTTAAGCTGAATTTATTTTGTTTCCTAATCAGTTTTTAGCACGTGCTGTTAGTGACAGTGTGTAGTTTAGTTTTGTATTCCATTTTATTAACTGTGTCAGTTTGACTTATAGATTTGTAAATAATCATACTAAAATATGTCTAATCGGTCAGCCGTTATAATTTTTGGCTATAAAAATCGCAAAGACAATGTTTGGAAAAGGTGATGGCCACAAAAAAAAACATGGCATTTTGCAAATTTTGTGGCATTTCCATAACTGATAATGGCAAAATATCAAAGCTATCGGTCCAGGCAGAAGAACGTTGAAACTGGGAAGATTTTGAACCGCAGGGAACAGTTGCGGCGGTACCTCTTAGAGATCGATGAATCTCATATTTTAGACAACTGCTCTCCAATAAAGTTTTGGCACCAGAAAAGGGATAAATTCCCATCACTGGCCAATATTGCCATGACTGTTTTAACAGTGCCTGCCTCTAGTGCTTCAATTGAGCGTGTATTTAGCCATGGAGACATAATAATGAGGCCCCACAGAAGTCAAACTTCAGCAGATCTTCTGAGTATGCTGATGTTCCTTAAGTGTAATGAGCACCTATCATGCTTTAAATAAATGCACAAGTCAAACTGGGTAGTGGGCACGTTCATTGAACCTTCTGTAACAGATATAAAAGAAGTAAATAAATAAAAAGTATGTATATACCATATGTCCCACAAAAAAGTACACCAACTTTAGATTGTACTAACTCCTCCAAAAATTGAGATATTTTGGATCTGTTTGTTTGATTTAATATAGCAAATTATTCTTTGTTAACGTTCAAAATTTATTCATGTTTAAACGATTTAGTGTTTAAGCATCTGCTTTTAACTGAAGAGTACAGCAAAATGGGTTGCGCCAAATGATCATTTCTCCCAGCCAGATAGCTCCTCTTGCTTTAACCAATGTGCTACTTTTTACGTCGAAGGATATTGCAAATATTTTTTTTTAATAATTTGAACTTTTGTATCTAAGATACGAGTCATACATATAAATGAAGAATCTGAATTACTAAATTTATAAATAACTTTGAAACCCTTATCAAGCAGTTTACACGAAGGCAGCGCGTTCTCACGGTCACAACTTATCTGCAAACTAAAAGCTTAAAACAAGTTCAGAATACCTTCAAACTGCAATTTCCCGATAGAGCTTCTCCAACTAAACATACAATTTTGAAGAATGTTCAGAAATACAAAGAAGGAGGAACGGTCCTCAATTTGAACAAAGGACGTTCAGGCCATCCAAAGATGGCAAGAACAGACGAGAACATTCAGCATTCAGCCCTGACTTGACCCTGTGTGATTACTTTTTATGGGGTCATTTGAAAAATAGAGTATTTGCATCACAACCTATCAATTTAGATGATTTGAGGACTCGCATCACAGCTGAAATCAACTTGTTAAAAGACAATCCAGATCTTATCAAAAGAGTGATGGGGAAGATAAGAGCTCGACTCCAGATTTGTATCGATAGGAATGGCGGTCATGTTGAAAGAAAACGAAACTAAGCATAACTTTTGCAATAAGGAAAAGAAAAATCTGCTTTGTATCTTATTAAAATTATGTTAAAGTATCTATTATTATGTATTTGTCTTTTCATTACATCGATAGCACACATTATTTTTTCATTCACCAATTTTGCGCAATCTATTTTGTTGTACCCTTCAGTTAAAAGCAGATGCTTAAACACCAATTCGTTTAAACATGAATAAATTTGAACGTTAACAAAGAATAATTTGCTATATTAAATCAAACAAACAGATCCAAAATATCTCAATTTTTGGAGGAGTTAGTACAATCTAAAGTTGGGTGTACTTTTTTGTGGGACATATGGTATATATATTCATTTGTTAATTTATAGGCTACACATTTTGCATTCAACACACTACATCTGAGAAAGTAGTTATTAGTTTATTAATATACTTATAGTCTAATTTCCAGAGTAGTGTAAAACAAATTGAAAGGGAATGAGCTTGGTCTCGATCTCGGTCTCGAATTTTAAGGGTCTCGGTCTCGAATTTTAAGGGTCTCGATCTCGGAAGGTAGATCTCGATCTCGAACCTTTGATCTTGGTCTCACAGGATCAGGTCTCGGTCTCGGTCTCAGTCTCGGACTTGGTGGTCTCGACTACATCACTGGTGTGTGGGTGTGTGTGTGTGTGTGTGTGTGTGTGTGTGTGTGTTTTTTGAAAAATGGATTAATTTGTAATAAATTCATAAAGAAATGGCTTTTATTATAGGCTTAAACATATTTCAAATTGAATAAGTTCTGGTTTTAGTCTGTTATTTTTAAAAGTTCCAACTGTAACAATACCTCAGTGTCTTTAGAAATATTATTTCCCAGAATACATATTCTTCTACAGGTTTTCCTTCCCTTATTGCAAAATCCATTGTCCTTATTCCTAATGATAGAGTCCCCAACCATAGTAAATTCACACTGTATTGTTTCATCTAAATTACAAAATATCTGAAACCTGTTGAAGGCTTAAGTTGCTACCACATGATTACTATTCTCTCTAATCCTATTCCTTGACTGAACTTTGACTCTGCCATCCATCAGGCCTAACTTGACTTAGACCTGCATCCTCACCACTAAGACTAGGCTTTCATTAGTATCATCATCTTTCATTAGTATCATCATCATCATCATTCATCAGCCAGACTCCATACTGAGCGGATGCACATTCATCATTCAGACTCTGTACTGAGCAGATACATCTCCTGAGCTCTCTGATATTGCTTCTACTTCTAGATATTGCCAATAACTTTACTTTTGGGAAGTTCTGAATTTTATATACTTGCATTTATATTCACATTGTTATAGTTAAGTAATTGAATATTAGTGGTTTTTAGCAATTTAGAAATTTTCAGTGTGCCAGCTTAATTTAACTTAAGCTTGTGATGGTTATAAACTAATTTAACTTGCACGATGCCATCGCAGAAAGTGTCATGTGTTAGGTGTGGGGTAAATTGGTGGTATATGGATTTTAAGGATTATAACAGCAGTCCTATGGCGATTACTGAGATATATTTTTTTTTTTATTTTTTTTTTTTTTGTGATTTAAGGGAGGAAATAGTTGACATAAAACGTAGTGTATGTGAGGTAATTGAAAGACTTGCAATGCTTGATGAGGGCAGGGGTAGGGCTACAGTTGACGAAAGCCAAACCAATACTAATGTTGAAGGCGTTAGTAATTTGAAGGGTGAGGTGCGTAACCTAGTTTAGGTAACTTATCAGGAAGGTTGGATAGAGTTGAGGAAGGGGTTAAGGTTGGTCCGAGACTAGTAGATGGGGAGGGATTTAGGGAAGTTAAGGGTGGAGCTAGGCCACGTACATTAGGTGATAGGAATCCCCCCCTATTGAGGTTTCAAACCCTTTCATCCATTTGGATAGGGACGTGAATGAGGAGGAAACTATTTTAATTCGGGACTCTTTAGTGTGCCATATGGATAAAGAATTCGTTGAATGGCATCCAACAAAGAGGAGGGTCTGTCTCCCAGGGGCCAGGGTTGACAGAATTAGAGACAAAGTGGATAGGATTGATGTTGCCTCCCATCACTCATTGTTGGTGATGATGGTAGGGGGCAATGACTTGTATAGGTCCAATACAAGAGTGCCTAATCTTCTGGAGATATAGGGGGTTAATTAGGTCCCTGAAGGTGAGGTCAGATAGGTCTTTAGTTCTAGGTATTAACCCTAGGCATGGTTTGGGTCTTAGGATTACATCAAAAACAATATTTTTGAATACTAAATTAGAAGAGATTTGTGCTGAAGAAAATGTACTCTTCATAAAGCTGTGGTCAGAATTCAGTGATCCTAGTCTTTTTATTAAAGATGGGGGGTGCATTTTAATGAAAGAGATAATGCTAGGCTAGGTAGGTTAATTGACGAAAACGTACAAAGGCTGTATAGGTCGAAGCCTTCTTTAAACGTTATGGGTCCGGGGAACGCCAGTCCGATGTGAAAAATAGTTTAAAACACCAATCCGTGGTAAAAAACAACTTAAACATCTTTTATTGTAACACACACAGTATTAGAAATAAATTAAATTAAATTAAGGCGATAATTTATTCCAGCAACTATGATATAGTTGCTATCACTGAAACATGGTTAAATACAGTGACTCAGGACTTGTTGGGGGAACTTGATATAGCAGGTTTTAAACTCTTTACTAATGATAGGTTACATAGGATTGGTGGTGGCATTTTGCTGTACATTCATAATTCCCTTTGGGCTATCAAGGTTAAGATAGATTTTCCAGCGGCAATTAATGCAATATGCATTAAAGTTAGGGCGTGTAGTCTTAGTTTAAATTTTGTTGTTGTTTATAGACCTCCCGTTCGACCCCTCAATACCGATACTAGATTTTACACACTTCTTGTTAACTTTATTAATAATCGTGATAGTATAGTAGTCAGAGACTTTAACTGCCCTAACATTAATTACGAAACGTTTATTGGTAATGATGAGGATTTGAGATTGATTGAGTTCATGTAAGATAATTTTTTACGACAAATGGTTACTGAACCAATGCATGGTGACAATATTTTAGACATGGTGATGATGAATGGCAAAAATATAGTCGAAGGTTTAGAAGTAGGCGAGAGTTTAGGATGTAGTGATCATCAAATTATTAGGTTTAAGCTATTGACTGAAAACACTAAGAATAGTAACGTAATAGAAGTCCCTGATTTTCATAGGGCCAATTTTGATAGTTTTGCAGATAGGATGAGAGTAGTGGACTCTGGACTGGGATAACTTATTTATGGGTAATGGCAAATTTGCATTGGGAGGCGTTTAAAGAGTTTCATGAATATCGAAAGGGAGTTTAGGCCCTTATTCCTCAAAAGCCCAAGTGGTGGACTAGGGAAATAGGTGAGTTCATAAATGAGCGTAACAGAGCATATAGACTTAATAAGCATAATGGCACAGTAGCTAACGTTAATAGATATATCGAGCTTCGATGTCAGATTAAGAGATCAGTTAGGAATGCTAAGCATAATTTAGAGATACTTACAGCTGCGGAAAGTAAACATAACCCCAAAAAGTTTTTTGATTAAGTGAATAATCGTAAGCTGATAAATGATATAAGGCCCTCTCATGGATGTTAATGGCACTTTGGCTTCCAATGCTCAGGCAATGGCAGGTATTTTTAATAACTTTGCAACAGTTTTTACTGTAAAAGACGTCAATAATGTCCCCGATATAGATGATATCATTCCATTTAGCAGCGAGACTATTTTGGATGAAATAACTGTTTACAAGGGTGAGATTGCACATTATATCAACAGGCTAAAAGTTAGCAAGGCTCCAGGCCCTGACGCGTTTTATCCTAGACATCTGAAAGATGTTATCATAAGCCCCTTAATGAAGATTTTTAATCAGTCACTGGAAACGGGGATTATTCCTGAAGACTTCAAATTAGCTAACATCACGGCCATTTTTAAAAAAGGTAACCGCGCAGTAGCTAGCAATTCTTGGCCCATTAGCTTAACGTCAATTATCGGTAAACTTTTGGAATCCATAGTTAGGGATCGTATCATCAATCACTTAGAAAGTTGTGATTTGATTAATAGTAGTCAGCATGGGTTTCGACGCCATAGATCTTGTTAGAATTTTAGAATGAAATAGTGCACGAATACAATAGGCATAGAGTGGCTGACATTATTTATTTAGATTTTAAAAAAGCATTTGATACAGTTCCGCATAGCAGATTAATTGTGAAGGTTAAAGTACACAGCATATGCAGTCAGGTAGCTAACTGGTTAGAGGAATGGCTTCGTGCTAGGAGACAAAGGGTCATTGTTAATGGTAGTGAATCAGGGTGGTTGGATGTAGGTAGCGGTGTCCCACAGGGTTCAGTGTTAGGCCCATTGCTATTCATAATTTACATTAACGACAGATGTAGGATTGACTAGTAATGTGTCAAAATTCATGAATGACACAAAAATAGGCAGTAAGGTTATTAACAAGCAGTGGTGGGCACCGTTAACCAAAAAGTTAACTTCGATAATGATAATCCGTTAACCCCAATTTTTAACTCCGATAACGATAATCCGATAATTTTACTACAAAGTTAACGGAAGTTAACAATAATCCGTTAACGATAACTATTTCTTTACTAACATTTAAAAAAATCAAGGAAAAAAGCTTTAAAACCCATAGAAAATGTTTATTTATGCAAAATCCAACAATAAATAGGTATTTAACTATTTTTATCAAGTTTTGCAACTTTTTTGCTTAACTTTTTTTTTATTTTTAATAAAAAATGTACTGATTACATGTTTTGAAACCCTTGTAACCACTAACCATTAACTAAATTTTAATTTACCAGAGAATTATTATGGCGGGAACTGAAAGGTAAAATTAAATTTTAGGCACATTTATTAAAGACTATGACACAATGTGCTGGTTGCCCTTCAGAAAGACCAACTTCTCAAAGTTAGGCCCAACTGCCAGTCTTGACCTCTTGGGCCTCAGGATGTTCTTGCCGAGAGAGAAGAGCCATTCCACTGCGGCAGAGGATGGAATTGGCAGACAAGTTATGGCGGTTTGAATTCATTCGTGGAGCGGTGATCTTCCGTGAATGACTCCTCTCAGTTAACGTGTTAACAGACTTTAACAGACTAAATATCAATTTATCGGAAGTTAACTGGTCCGATAACGATAAATGGAAATTAACTTCTGTTAATAGTCCGTTAAAAAAAGTTAACCGTTAATTAACTGTTATTGGATTAACGCTTTAGTGCCCAACACTGTTAACAAGGATGATAGAAATAGGCTCCAAGATGATGTAAATAGGATTATGGAGTGGATGGTTAAGTGGCAGATGCAATTTAACTTCAGACAAATGTAAAGTTTTGCATATAGGTTCTCGTAACAATAATTACATGTACATGATGGATGATAGAGAGTTAGTGAGCATTGGCGAGGAAGTAGATTTAGGCGTACGCATATCTAAGGATTTAGAAGTTAGGAATCAGTGCCTGGAGTCCTGTGCAAAACCTAATAGGATGTTAGGCTTCACAGCGTGTAATTTCAAATTTAAATCAAAGATTATTATATTGCCCCTTTACAAGTCCCTAGTCAGGCCTCATTTTGAATATGTCATTCAGTTTTGGTGCCCGTATTTGCATGAGGATATTGATAGGTCAGAAAGGGTTCAGCATCATACCATGAAACTAATTCCATCATTGCGCAACAAGCCTTATGAAGATAGGATTAGAGTGTTAGACATGCATTCACTTGAAACTCGGAGATTAAAGGGGGAGCTTATTGAAGTTTTCAAAATTGTTAATAAAATCAATGGCGTAAATTTTGATCACTGTTCACTTTCGATAATAGCCATACTCGTAATAACAGATCTAAGTTGCGTGGCAGACGTTTCATTACCAATATCACTAAAAACTTCTTTATGTTTAAAGTAATTGATAAATGGGATAATCTTCCCACATCAGTCTTGAACTCTACCAGCATTAATGTGTTTAAGAACCATTTAGATAGCCATTTCAAAAATATTAACTGTTTAATATAATAAAAAAAAATTAGTAACAGGAGCTCTGAGGGTGGTGATCGGGGATGAGTCTGTTGATGACTAATGCAAGCTTGTGATATGCCAGAAAAAAAAAATTAGACTAACACGAACTTAGATGTATCTCGTAGTGTAAACTAACCCACTTTTTGTTATTCTTTTTTTTTCCTCTCCTTATTTACATATGTGTAATTTGTATTGTATAATAGTGTTTGAGTTAAGATGTGTTGCATGGTTTGTAATGCATTCTTATTTTACTTCTTTTCATCTTTCACCCCTTTCCAGCAGAGTGGGCTGCATCCTCTACCTCCCTATGGAGTGGAGGACCAGTCTGCAACAGCTGGAAGTATTCTCTTTGACTATTTTCCCCGACTTGTCACAGTGGCTGGCAGATGATGATGGTGTCCTCCTTTCTCTTTTTCTGAATGAATTTTAACCCATGAGTGATAAGTTTTGCTACTTACTTAACCCCATACTTTCTTCCTTCTCTCAGGCTAACCTTAGAGTCGATCTTCGGGTCTTTGTTAGCCTTAGCTTTTGTAGATCTGTAGATCTTTCATTAGTATTAGGGGCACTCAATATATTTTGCCCCACCCTTTTTTCTTAGCTAAATATTAGGCCATGGGGCTGAAATGTCTTTTGGGCCATAAGTTTGAACTTTCTACACTTCACATAACCAGATTTTTCCAGTTTGAACCTCCCCTCCTTGTATAAAACCACTTTTAAATGCCCTTGTATAAAACCGATGGTTAACGCAGTTTCAAAAATGGCATCTGACAGTGATGTGCATCATAAACAGAGAGCTGTTATCGAGTTCTTAACCACAGAGAAGGAAACAGTTGGAAGTATTCACAAACATCTACAAAACGTTTACGGAGATGCTGTTGTTGATCGAAGTACAGTTGGACACTGGTCTAAACATGCGAGATCATCAGAGAGAGGAAGAGCCAGCCTCGATGATGAGCCATGCAGTGATCACCCAGCATAGGTTGTGACATCTCACACTGTGCAATGTGCTAACAGCATCATTCGATCAAATCAATGCATCACATACAAGGCACTATCACTGGAGCTAGGAATTAGTGAAGGAAGTGTGAATACAATAATTCAGCAATTGGGATACTCAAAAGTGTGTTCATGGTTTGTTCCTTGCGAACTGACTAAAGATCACAAAGCCCAAAGAAAAGAAACTGCTTCCAAGTCATTGGTTTAATACGAGACAGAAGGGGATGACTTCCTTTCACAAATTGTGACTGGGGATGAGACTTGGGTACACCACTTCGTACCAAAACACCTTCATTTTCGGGCAGAGTTTCTTTTAGATTTTTGAAGTAACTCGACTGACATTTATTCGTGGTGGTGTCTTGTCAGTTGTGCAATTTTTTTGGTGAGCGATTCCACGTATTCCTCTGGAGTTTCAGTGATATCTTTTAACATACAGTGATCAATGGACACCCATTGTTTATATTTTATCTCTTCCATTGCCATGAAGTCCAAACTTTCCAAATAATTTTTTATTCCGACCTCTCGCGGGCATCTTTTGCATCAGTGCATCATACAATCTTCATTGTCCATGCCACAGATGGATAAAGACATTAATTTTTTATAGTCTAAATCTTTAATGTCTAACGCTGATATTTGTAGTTTCAAATTTTGGTGATGCGTACATACGCAGACACTGAGTTCCGCTTTGTCCCGCAAGCACGCACCACGATGGTCGAAGATGAGCAAAGGTACTAAAGCCTATTTTGGGATTTTCATCATTTTTGCATATTCAGCATATAACTCTTTCAAGTTACACAATACCAGTCTTTTTTGTTTTTTTTATTTTTTCACCCTCTTCATTTATTGCAAACTTATAATATAATCTTTGACTCCCAGGCACATCCTACTATATTCGTCATTTTCATAAAATGCCTGAATGATTTTTTTCATTTCAGCTGTGACAACCTTCCCTTTCATCATGTTTGGAATGTTAGGAAGAATCCCAAACTGTTTTTGAAGATTGCGGCTCTTACGCACCATATACTTTGTTGCTCTAAAGAAGTCAGCAATTTTTTCAATGGGATAGGGATACAATGATAGTATTTGTAACCTAAGATTGCGATCGTTACTTGCTTGAAATTTCTCCTTTAATTCTTCCATAACCTTTTGATACCTGAAATAAAGTGTATTTGACATTAAGTTTAATTAGTATATTTTAATTAAACTTTTCATAAAATATGTATATGTATTATATTGTCCGATTAAAAAATGTAAACGGATAAAACTTAATTTAGTATATACTTCGATGACTGTATTAAATTTAATTTAAAATGTCAAATTTCAATAACTATGTCCGAAAAGTAGTCTTGCCTCTCTAAATCATCTTCCAAACAACTTTTTTTGGACGGACCAGCTTCAGAATAGTCAATAGGAGCCCCATAAGCAGCTTCAAAACTTTGTTTAACCTTTTCCATTGTCAATCTGAATTTTGTAGAAGCCTTTATCTGTTTTTGTCCCAGCTTCAATCCAGCTGTAAAACAAATTCAGAAATTTAGGTTGCGTGAAATAATCAAATATCAAGTATTTTGTATATATGTATTCAAGTGCTGATGCTAATATTTAAAAACAGAAAACTACGAATTTGGCAGGGATGGGGAGTCGGCCAAAAACAACCGACTCCCAACTCCCGAGTCGGTATTTTTAAAACCGACTCCGACTCCCGACTCTTTCCTTATCATGCTGATCTACAACCTTATAAATATTCGGATGTTTGTTTCGTAGATGGCGTTTCAAGTTTGAGGCTCTAGTTGGAGCATTAGCATGTTTCCCAGTGTAAGCACTAATTTTTGCATTACACTCTTTACCATCCTTTTCTACTTGACAAATAAAAATACTTTCATCCTCATTTAGCTTAAAATATTGAAAGACTGCTGATTTTCTACTAGGCCCACGACTCATTACTAACAGGGGCTAATTAAATTAATAATTAATATATTGCTAATTTTTATATGGTACCTAGTATCCTAAAATAGAAATATGAATTCATTTGCCAAGATTTACCATAACAAAATCAAATGTGGAAATGTGAATCTAGAATTAGTTCAGGAAGATATTTATTTAGGGCAGAGTAGTATTCTGGTAAATTATTGGCATATAGAAATTGAATCAAGAGTCAGGAGTCGGTCATTTTTACCGACTCCCGACTCTTCAAAAAAGCCCTGACTCCCAACTCCCCACCTCTGGAATTTGGCATTAAGAAACAAATGTCCTGAACGGAGTCTCTATTGTTTTATTACCTGTTTTAATAGGGCTTTCATCAAATAAAGGTAAAATATTGTCACTGAGCAAATCTTTATTGAATTGCCTGTCTTGAACGACAAATTCTTCCAATAGTGGTGGATTCGTGAAATCACTACTGCTTCGCTCCATAAATTCGTTAAGTATGTCTGGCTCAGGTATTGGTGCAGGTTCCGGCTCTCTGGATGAATGTTGAACATGTTCTAATACAATTGGCTTCTTTTTAATTGTGACATAGTAATTGATTTTCTTCCAAAATTCCATAGCTTGCAGCTGCCATGGCAGAGTTTACTTTTTTGATGTTACAGAAAATTCTTCTTGAGTGTTTTTTCATAGGATCGCAACAAAATTTTGTGTTTTGAGGCATTTTAAGGGTTAGCTAAATTTACGTATACTAGAAAATTAGGTATATACTGAAAATCTGGAAAGAAAGCAAAAAATTGAAACTTTCCAAAAAATCAATTTTATTTTTGTTACCCTAAAAAAATGATACATATTTAGAAACTACAGTTAATTTTACATATTTTATCATTTAAGACTTACATTACCACAATTAGGAGCTGAGATATTTACGTTTGAAAATTATTGGTTTTTTCATTTGACCAAAAGTTGGTCAAGCCATAAAATTTGACCAACTTGACCAATTTTCAAAAAAATTCAGAAATTTGTAATTTGGACCTAAACCAACCCTCACACCAAGTTTCATGAATTTTAAAGAGGTTACCGTGTACTTCATTTGTCTATTTCTCATAGAATTACCCACATCCCTATCCCTAACCTCATCTAAACACTTGCTGCAAGCAAAACTGCAAAATATTTGGTGAACTTGTACTAGTGATGCACTGGATAGCAAATCTGCCAGATAGCCAGCAAATGTCTAAGGCTATCTAAGAAAAAGACCTTCGAGCGAGTCCCAGCAGGCACACTACTAATGTTGTAAAGACTGCCAACCAAATGCTTGGAATTATTGGAAGGACATATGCTTACAGGTACCACTTCTGGCAGTCAGGTCCCATTGAGGTCCTCTTGCACCAGATCTACTGTATCCCATGACAACACTGTATTTAGTTGGTCACTCAGGTCAGTGGGGGTGGCTCTAAAGTTATATTTAATAGCTCTGTTACTCCAGTATTTATCCAGGCATACTTCAAAGGCTTTGACACTTGGGGCTGCTATCACATTGTCTGGGAGGTCATTCCAAGATGGTTCAACCCACACTGTAAAAGAATTCCTTCTCAGGTTGAGTCTTGAATATTGTTGTTCAATCTTCAAGCCATTTCCTCTGGACTCTCTTGCCAATGTTCTCATGGGCAATATCTTTGCCACCTCACAATCATATACATTATGAATTATCTTGTACATTCCAATCATGTCACCACACATGCACCTGTATGCTAATGTTGGCAACTGGAGTTTCCTTAATCTTTCTTCATAACTTAACCCTGCCATACCTAGACTCATCCATGTGGCCCTTCTCTGGACATTTTCTATAGGGTACTTTCTATATCCCTGACTTTATAAGGGTACCACACTGCATTTGCATTTTCTAGATGAGGCCTAGATGATGATCTTAATGTTCCCAGAATCTTGTTGGCCAACTTTACCTTTTCTGCTATATGATGTCTAAATGTCAGTGCTTGATCCACCACCACTCCAATGTCTTTTTCAAAAATACTTCCCTCTAATACTATTGATTAGGTACCCATTGTCATTTAGTATATAATCAAATTTGGGCATATCTTTTGTTGTTTCTCTTAGAACCTTACATTTTTCTGGGTAAAATTTGAGTAGCCAGGTGTTAGACCATCTTACAAGTGCATCCAGGTTCTTTCGCAGATGCTGGCAATCCACTTGATCATTTATTTTCCTAAATATTTTGGTATCTGCAAATTATCATACTGGTTTTTTTGGAGCAAGTGTAGTTTCTGTCCCCCTGATGCAAAAATGGAAAATGTAAACTACACTAGGAAAATGTAGAGGGAAATATAAACTACACTAGGAAAATGTAGGGGGAAATATAAACTACACTAGGAAAATGTAGGGGGAAATATAAACTACACTAGGAAAATGTAGGGGGAAATATAAACTACACTAGGAAAATGTAGGGGGAAATATAAACTACACTAGGAAAATGTAGGGGGAAATATAAACTACACTAGGAAAATGTAGGGGGAAATATAAACTACACTAGGAAAATGTAGGGGGAAATATAAACTACACTAGGAAATGTAGGGGGAAATATAAACTACACTAGGAAAATGTAGGGGGAAATATAAACTACACTAGGAAATGTAGGGGGAAATATAAACTATACTAGGAAAATGTAGGGGGAAATATAAACTACACTAGGAAAATGTAGGGGGAAATATAAACTACACTAGGAAAATGTAGGGGGAAATATAAACTACACTAGGAAAATGTAGGGGGAAATATAAACTACACTAGGAAAATGTAGGGGGAAATATAAACTACACTAGGAAATGTAGGGGGAAATATAAACTACACTAGGAAAATGTAGGGGGAAATATAAACTACACTAGGAAAATGTAGGGGGAAATATAAACTACACTAGGAAAATGTAGGGGGAAATATAAACTACACTAGGAAAATGTAGGGGGAAATATAAACTACACTAGGAAAATGTAGGGGGAAATATAAACTACACTAGGAAAATGTAGGGGGAAATATAAACTACACTAGGAAAATGTAGGGGGAAATATAAACTACACTAGGAAAATGTAGGGGGAAATATAAACTACACTAGGAAAATGTAGGGGGAAATATAAACTACACTAGGAAAATGTAGGGGGAAATATAAACTACACTAGGAAAATGTAGGGGGAAATATAAACTACACTAGGAAAATGTAGGGGGAAATATAAACTACACTAGGAAAATGTAGGGGGAAATATAAACTATACTAGGAAAATGTAGGGGGAAATATAAACTACGGTACACTAGGAAAATGTAGGGGGAAATATAAACTACACTAGGAAAATGTAGGGGGAAATATAAACTACGGTACACTAGGAAAATGTAGGGGGAAATATAAACTACACTAGGAAAATGTAGGGGGAAATATAAACTACACTAGGAAAATGTAGGGGGAAATATAAACTACACTAGGAAAAAGTAGGGGGAAATATAAACTACACTAGGAAAATGTAGGGGGAAATATAAACTACACTAGGAAAATGTAGGGGGAAATATAAACTACACTAGGAAAATGTAGGGGGAAATATAAACTACACTAGGAAAATGTAGGGGGAAATATAAACTACGGTACACTAGGAAAATGTAGGGGGAAATATAAACTACACTAGGAAAATATAGGGGGAAATATAAACTACACTAGGAAAATGTAGGGGGAAATATAAACTACAGTACACTAGGAAAATGTAGTGGGAAATATAAACTACACTAGGAAAATGTAGTGGGAAATATAAACTATACTAGGAAAATGTAGGGGGAAATATAAACTACACTAGGAAAATGTAGGGGGAAATATAAACTACACTAGGAAAATGTAGGGGGAAATATAAACTACACTAGGAAAATGTAGGGGGAAATATAAACTACACTAGGAAAATGTAGGGGAAATATAAACTACACTAGGAAAATGTAGGGGAAATATAAACTACACTAGGAAAATGTAGGGGGAAATATAAACTACACTAGGAAAATGTAGGGAAATATAAACTACACTAGGAAAATGTTGGGGGAAATATAAACTACACTAGGAAAATGTAGGGGGAAATATAAACTACACTAGGAAAATGTAGGGGGAAATATAAACTACACTAGGCACGACAGGGGGACGTAAACTACACTAGGCACGACAGGGGGACGTAAACTACACTAGGCATGACAAGGGGACGTAAACTACACTAGGCACGACAGGGGGACGTAAACTACACTTGCTCCATTTTTTTTCTGTTTCAGAATGAAATACACAAAAATTATATTGCATTGTTCATCATGACAAAGTTGGAAACCACTGGTTACCGATATTTCTAGTATAATCTGTCACATTTGTATTGTATTAATAGTACGGATGTACTGATATAGCTTTTTAACCGATAACTAATGCCAATAATTAAAAATAATATCGGCCAATAACCAATACTGACGTCCAAGCTCTGGTTTATTAGTTTGTCATATTTTTGTAACACACAATTTATTCTCCATGTTGAAAATTTGGCAACAAAGCAATAATCCTTTTCATTAAAGATGGCAATACTGCATTAGATGTCATAGTTTTGTTCGTTATACAATTGGACTGCAGGCCTATGTTGGGCTTAGTAAATGTGTTTTTAACCAGCTAGCTGGGTTAATATTGTGAGCTATGACTACAAGATGGATTTCTAGGCTTTATACCCATTTCTTTAAATGTGTGTAATTAATAGCATAATTTTTATATATAATTTTTATATATAATTTCTATATATAATAATATACAGTATATAATATATATATTTTATATATATGTGAAGTGATAAAATAAAATATTGGAAATTTCATCTTCTAAATAGTCATCTTTTATTCATAATTTTGGAAAAATCATACTTTCGAAATATTGGCTGATACCGATACATCCCTAATTAATAGTCCTCTATTTTCTTCACTTTAATTGAGTTTTGTCTATTTTTTATCAAAATGGGTAAAATTATTGTTTAGCACCTAACTAATGACCCCCACCCCCCTTTCTGATTTTGTTTCTAGTGTAGTTTTAGCTACCTCTTTCCAAATGTGCAATCAAAATTTGTTGCAAATGAATATTAAAAAAGTTACAGCTATTTAAAATTCACCTAATCACCAGTTTGGTGCTAAACTGCAATTTAACCAGAGACAAGATTGCCTGTGGTCCCTAGTTAATTGAATGCCCAGTTAGGTCAACTGTATGCCCTTGATGATTGGTTAGGTTAAGTTGTGATATTTACATTAAAACTAATGAAAATATCATGACAACCTAATCATCAAGGGTGTACAGTTGACCTAACCAGGCATTCAACTGACCAGGGGCAACTCACAAGTAGATAGATCACAGCACTGCATTATCACATGCTCACACTACAACAATACTAATCAAATTAAACTAGGTCTAAGGGTAATTATTCGGCAAAGGACCTGGCACAGTTCGAACACCACAATACATTTTTCTAGTAGTATTTGATGCGCTTTGTTCAAATCTGACCTTCATTTTTTGTGCAAATGAACCAAAATGAAGTTATGAACCAATAAAGTTTTCATAAGTTGTGTTCATTTGCTCAAGAAATGAAGGTCAGATATGAATAAAGCACATCAAATACAACCAGAAAAATATATTGTGGTGTTTATTATTATAAAACCTAACCTTACCTAAATAAACTTAAACAAGACTTACCCAAATAAAAACACCAGCCTTATTATGAAATTAATATTAAATCAATCTGCACAACAGGAGATGATAGTTTTCCTGGGTAATTTTTAATGAGGATTCAGGATATGTTATTGTTGTAACTGGATGTAACTGGGTCCTTTACCCAGAACATTACCCACTAAAACTATACTAGAAATGATCTAGAGAAAGGCCTATCATGTAAAACCTCAAAATTTGCTGATGATACAAAATTAGGCCATAATGTTAAGTCAGTAGCAGGAGCAATGACAATACAAAAAGACTGAGTAACAGCCTGGGCAGATAAGTGGGAGATGAGATTTAATGTTGATAAGTGCAAGGTTATGCATATTGGGCCAAAAAATCCAGAATTTGGATTAAAAATGATAAAGAGAAAGACTTGGGTGCCACTGACTAATGAACTTAAACCCTCAAATCACTGTATGAAAATCAGAAATAAAGCAAATGCTAGACTCAATCTCATGCACACACACATTGAATACAAATCACCCAATATTGTAAAGCAACTATACATTTCATATGTGAGACCCCTCCTTGAATACTGTATTCAATTTAATAGTCCCTATTTGACACAAGATATTGAAAAACTGGAAAAAGTACAGAAATGAGCAACAAGAATGATCCCATCTCTAAGACAATTGACATACAGTAATACCTTGAACAGCGCAGTTTTGATTAGTGCGGGTTTTGATGTAGCACGGTTTGTATTTTTATCAATTTTTTAAAATTTAGCGTGCAATTTTCCTATTGTTTTCTAATTTCTTTTCAGTACTATTTCATTCAACAAACTTTCAACTTTTATTCGAAAAATAGACTATCCTTTTTTTGGGGGGTTGGAACATATTACATTGAAACCCATTATAATAATGCTTTCAACAGTACAGTTTTGGACAGCACAGACAAATTCCAGAACCAATTAACCGCGCTGTGCAAGGTATTGCTGTATAAGGAAAGACTGGCGTATCTAAACATGTTCTCATTACAAAAGGAGGAGGTTAAGGGGTGATATGATAGAGGTGTACAAAAAGATAAAAGGGTTGGATAAGATAGATTTTGATTCTCTTTTCATTAAAGATCACAATAACCAGACTAGAGATCATAGTATGAAATTATTTAAGCCAAGGTGTAGAACAAATTTAAGAAAACATAGTTTTACAAACAGAGTAATTAAGTTTTGGAACAGTCTGACAGAAGTGGTGACTTCAGATACACTTGATTCTTTCAAAAGAAGGTTGGATAGTTTGATGTCTGCAAGGGAGATCTGGTGATAGTGTTTAAGTTCATTTTTATTGCATGAATGGTACTAGTTTATTTCATATATATTATGTGCATTTAGGTGATAAATCCCACAGCTCAACACAAGTGTTGTGGGATATAGGGAGTAGTGATGCAACTCCAAAAAAACGATATTGTTTTTTCATAAAAAACACATTTTTTATAATAAAAAACAGCACTCAAAAAAAACAAGGTCATTTCTTGTTTTTTTCAATAAATATCAGTAAATCCCAGTTTTACCAATTCCTTTACTGTTTAATTTATAAATTATCATTGTATTACAGGTCTTACATGTTAAAGTTCAGTTTAGAAATTATATTGTAAACAAGTAAACAATAAAATGCCAAGAAATAAAACTCCTGTCATGTCCTTATTCAAGGATGTTGAGAGCAAGTTAAAGATAGGCAGAGTGAAGTGCAAATTTTGTTCTGCTGAGGTTGCCAAAAATGGAACAAGAATGGCAAAACATATCATCGATTGCCAAAAATGTGATGAACAGATTAAAGTTAAATATTTAGGCAAGAAAGATTCAAAACTTGCAAAAGAACAAAGCATAGTGGCGAGACCTGCAAGTGATGAAATATCTATTGAGTCTTTCTTTCAAAGTGCAAATGTGGCTCCAATAACAAAGCCATCAAAAAACAAAATGAATCCTTATTTGGATAGGATGTCTGGCCAAGAAATCATAAGTACCTAATTGCCATTATTTAAAATAACTATTTAATCCATAAATATCACCAATAATAACAGAAGAATCACATCAACAACAGTTAGCGTTTAATGGCAACATGTTTATTTTTCAGAAAGAAGCTCAAAAGCAGGTAGCCAAAGTGATTTATGCTGCTGGCTGC
This sequence comes from Bathynomus jamesi, assembly GCA_023014485.1. Lineage (NCBI taxonomy): Eukaryota > Metazoa > Arthropoda > Malacostraca > Isopoda > Cirolanidae > Bathynomus > Bathynomus jamesi. The sequence continues at coordinate 1,252,327 of JAJOZX010000462.1, read as the reverse complement.
CCACTGAGTATGGTAGAATACAAGCAGTGGATCAAAGCCTTTGCTATCATAAGACCTGCTTTTAGGTTACTGAGCCGAGACATGATCTCCAACACTCTTCTTGAAGAAGTGTTTTTTGAAACCTCAACAACAGTCAAGGAGATGGTTGCATCTGCTACAACTTTAAGTGTTGCAATTTTAGTTGATGGGTGGAGCAACATCAGGTGGTGATCAAGAATTTTTTTGTTTTGTATAACTAATTTAAAAAACATTTCTTTAAAAATATTTCTTGAATACTTTTTATTATTATTAAATGTTATTAAATAATATATTTATTATTTTAATATATATTTCATTATTCCACTTGACTTTACAGGAATGAAGGAATAATAAACTTCATAGTGACTGTTCCTGAGCCAGTATTTTGGACAAGTATTGCTACAGGTATTTCTGTCTTTCTTTAGAGCTAATTTTATAAGCTGATCTGATAATTTTTTACTCTGCTGCTGATAGACTTTGCTATGTTCTATAATTAGTGAAGCATATCTGAAAATTAATCTATTTTTTCTTAATCAGGAGTTGAAAGCCACTCAGGAGAATACATGGCGAATACCATAAAGAATGTGGTGAATGAAGTTGGACCTATGAAAGTGGCAGGCATATGCACTGATAATGCAACTAATATGAAGAAGGCCTGGGAATTGCTAAAAGAAGAATTTCCTCATATAAGCACATATGGTTGCTTAGCTCACACTCTGCATTTAGTATTTACTGATGTTAGTAAAATCAAAATAGTAGAATGTATCCAGAGAGACTGCACCAATGTTGTAAAAACTATAAAGAAGTCTCAAAAGCTTACTGCACTGCTGAAGCAGCTTCAACAACAGCCCTCTAAATCACTGAAACTGCCAGTTAAGACCAGGTATTAATTAAAAATTTGAAATTTTTAAAATTACATCCTTTGCAACATAAAAATGTGTATCTTACAATAACACTAAATTAACAATATGTATACAATATATATACTTCAATTGTGCACAAGTTAACATGTTTCTTGCACAAATAAATATGCAATATTTTAAATGAATCTAATAGATATTTTTATATTTATTATTTACAGATGGGGCTCAGTCATCCACTGTATGGAGAGCATCTGTAACAATAAACAAGCTCTCCAAGCCCTAGCCATAAGTGAAGAAGCTAAGAAAACAGCATTGGATCAGTCTGTCAGGAAACTACTGCTCTCAGAAGTGTTCTGGGATAGAACTGAAGGTTTGCTCAAACTACTGAAATCAGTAGCAGATTCTATCACATCTGTTGAAGGAGACAACCAGCACCTTTCAACTGTAGCAAAGGTATTCAAGGAGCTTGAGAACTCAGTTGAGAAATATGTTGCAGAAAGTCCAATCCTTAAAAGTGAAGAAGCCACTCTGCTAAGTATAATCAAGAAAAGAAGAGAATTCATAGTGAAAGACATTCACTTAGCAGCAAATCTCCTGGATCCCCGCTACCAAGGATGCCACATATCGGAGGAAGAAGCAGTAAGTTTTACATCACTATTCAGGAAATAATCTGATCAAATTATAAGCAATATTTTGTTCTACATAGTGATTGAATGGATCACAATTTCACAAATCACAGTTTTAAAAATTTTATGTTTTGCAGAAAAATATTACTAGGGTTACTCAAAAGGGTAAGATTCTGATTAGTTAGAGTATTTATAAGTTCTAAAACAGATATGGCTGAAATATTTCTAGATATTATAATTTTTGGAAAGAGCATGAGTTTCATTCTAAATACTAGCTATGCATGTTTACACACTGAAGTATTATTTACTTTAAACATTATTTTGCAGGTGGATGCTCTACAGGTTATCCATGAAATAGCTGAAGGTCAAGAATTATTAGATGCTGCAGTTGTAATTGGAGAAGTTGCCAACTACCATTCAAAGGAAAAACTATTTAGCAAACAATTCCTTTGGACATCTGCAATGAAAGTAAGCCCAAGAAGCTGGTGGAATGGACTTTGCTGCTCAACTCAGCTGTCAAAAATAGCAGCTAGCATTCTGAGTCTACCACCTACAAGTGCCGCTGTGGAACGTTCATTTAGTAGACATGGGTGGATACACTCAGCAAAAAGAAACAGGCTAACAACAGAACGAGCTGCAAAACTAGTCTATATATCGCATAATATCCAGCTCATTGAAGCAGAACAGAGACCAGCATTCACCAAACAAACTAAGCCCAAGTTATGGATCATTCAAAAAGGCTACAGTCTTTACAAAGCTCACTCCAATATTACCTTTGGCAGGTGATGCAGGTCCATCCTCTGGAAAGGGGCCTGTTACTATTGCTGAGCCAAATATTGAAGCTTCTGATTCCGAATCAGAAGCATTGATGGAAGTTACCCATCATGATTCATCAGATTTTGAGAAAAGTGACTTTGAAGAAGACTAACTGTTCATGAATATATCAGAAATATGTATTCACATTTGAAAATCTTGTAATCACTGCTCTCATTATGTTTCAGTTTGTCATAATTTGGTTTTCATTTAAAATGGATAAATACATGCAAATGTACTGCAGTTTTTTTCTTTTACAATACCTTTTAAAATTAATGTTTAGCTTTTCTTATGTATTATATTAACAACTTGAATTAATAATAAGCTCTGCGATAAAAAAAAACACTCATTTAATAATATACAAGTATTTTGGGAAAAAAAACCATAAAAAATAAAAAAAAACACGAAAAGAACGTTTTTTCCCCATGAAAAAACAATATTTGAAAAAAACACGTTTTTTTGCATCACTAATAGGGAGGCAGCATCTTGGGTTAGGGGATACTCTCTGTCCTTACACACCCCATTTAAAGAGATTCCTCTGCTGAGTGGTGCCCCCCATAGTATGGTACTGTGAGGTATTGAAAAACTCATGATCTTCACTTGCCCCACAAACACCTTTAAATGGGAGACCCAAAATGGGTGCACACACATTTCTACATTACTGTACAGTCTTTACAGCCACACATACACTTTTCCTCCTAAGTATATATATTGTAATGCATATGGTTGTAAATTGTGACTTGGTCCACAATTGATATGGACCATGACTTATCTTTGGTTGGCAAGGTACTGGTATTAATGGGTACTGTAATGAAATTGACTGGATTTTTTGGATCTGATATATTTGCATGTCAGTTATAAATAGATATAGAGTGTAACATATTTGTGGATAGTAGCCTATTATGACTTTGATCCTGTGGATCCAGAGATTCTATCTTTAGTTTTAAATTGATAATTAATTAGTTTTAAATTGATAATTAATGTTTTAAATTGTTAATTAATTAGTTTTAAATTGTTAATTAATTAGTTTTGTAAAAATTGGTTGTTGCCAATGTACAGGCAGTTTTTACATAGTGGAGCCACCTCAATGGGCCAAAGTGGCCCCTAGTGTGCCCACTATAAAAAAATTTTATGTTCTTATGAAACAAAAAAACAGAAGGGGGTGGGGTCACTAGTTGGGTGTAACAATTTAACCTCAAAATATACGCAAATTGTTATTTGGATATATGAAATACATTGTACAATCTTGAGGAGTTTAAGTTTAGATCTGTTAATCAGAACAGGCACTTCACCAGAGGCCATATCTTGAGGATCTTCAAGCAAAGGGCTAGATCAGTGGTTCTTAACCTTTTTACTACCATGCCCCCTCTAGGAATTGGTCCTTCCCTCCATGCCCCCCTTGGAGGGGGATACTTTTGCATTTTTTCATAAACTTCTCAATATTAGCCCATGCTCTCGTTAAGAGAATAACAAATACAATTAGTGTTTTTCCCCAAGGGATCGCGCCCCCCCTGGAAATTACCGACGCCACCCTAGGGGGGCGCGCCCCCCGGTTAAGAACCACTGGGCTAGATTGTATATCAGAAAATCCTTTTTCCTCCAGAGAATCATGAGTGGAATGTGCTACCACCAGAAGCATTACAGGCAGAGAGCTTGAACTAGTTCAAGAGTTATATAGACCTCATTTGAAGAAATGGGAGGGGATTAACTATAAGTCAGAGAAGGCTTCCTGCTCCTGTATTAATGGCCACTGATGACATCTACAGCTACGAGCAGTAAACGTCGTTGGTAGATCCAAGTAAATAAGAAGTTAGAACATAAGAAAAAAACAAGAAATTTTTATAGTGGGCACATTAGGGGCCACTTCAGCCAATCGAGGTTGCTCCACTATGTAAAAACTGCCTGTACATTGGCAACAACCAATTTTTACAAAACTAATTAATTATCAATTTAAAACTAATTAATTATCAATTTAAAACTAAAGATAGAATCTCTGGATCCACAGGATCAAAGTCATAATAGGCTACTATCCACAAATATGTTACACTCTATATCTATTTATAACTGACATGCAAATATGTCAGATCCAAAGAATCCAGTCAATTTCATTACAGTACCCATCAATACCAGTACCTTGCCAACCAAAGATAAGTCACGGTCCATATCAATTGTGGACCAAGTCACAATTACAACCATATACATTACAATATATATACTTAGGAGGAAAAGTGTAGGTGGCTGTAAAGACTGTACAGTAATGTAGAAATGTGTGCGCACCCATTTTGGGTCTCCCATTTAAAGGTGTTTGTGGGGCAAGTGAAGATCATGAGTTTTTCAATACCTCACAGTACTATGGAGGGGCACCACTCAGCAGAGGAATCTCTCTAAATGGGGTGTATGGACAGAGAGTATCCCCTAACCCAAGATGCTGCCTCCCTATATCCCACAACACTTGTGTTGAACTGTAGGATCTATCACCTAAATGCACATAATATATATGAAATAAACTAGTACCATTCATGCAATAAAAATGGACTTAACACTATCACCAGATGTCCCTTGCAGACATCAAACTATCCAACCTTCTTTTGAAAGAATCAAGTGTAACTGAAGTCACCACCTCTATCATAATTTAGGCTGGGCTGAAACTCAAGATAGAATTAATCAGTCATTAACAGTTGGCTTTTGATATAAAAATAAGATTTCTGAAAAAAATAATTGGTGGCCACCAACGTGTGTCCGGCCCCCCCCGTTTTTGTAAAAACATCTAATGCCGCACTAGCAAAATCAGGAAAATGGCAATATCTCTTCTTCTGAACATGCTAGAGAGATGGTTTGCATACCAAAAGATGCAGAATTTGATTTAGAACAAAGTATTAAGAGTGGTATTTTTCATAAAACCTTTAGTTTTTGAGTTATTTTAGAAAAACTAATTTTTGGGGCCCATAGACCCCCTTTCGATGGACCTTAGTGACAAAAGAAATTCTAAAATAAGCATGATTTGGCTTTTTGATTACTAACATTGCCCTAAAAGGATGTTGACATGGACATAGTAATCACATGATATGACTTTTCCTTGTTATCTTGCATCCATTATGCTTGATTAAAGAATAGAGGGTGGGGCTGCTTCATAGTGATGTAGGTCACATCCGCATCCGCATAACATCCGCACATTTTCTCGCATCTGCACTTTGGACTGCGGATGTCGTGCGGATGTGGACCGTTGAGATAAAACGTCATTAATAAGCGGAAATTATCAAATTCTACTATAATAATAGAACTAGTTCATTGTGCGCAAAAGTGATGCAAGCGACAAGACGAGAGGCTGTTCTTGTATGAAGTTACTCTCTTGCAACCTACTTAGATCCACGTTACAAAGCTAAGTTATTTTCACCTAGTACATTAGAACGAGTTAAATCATCACTTGGCAAAGCAGTTGAAGAGCTTCAATCTCTTGAATCTGTCGCTTCGCCACCCACCAAAAGAATAAAAGTTTCAGTGACAGAACCAACACCTTCAACGAGCAAATCTATCACAGAATATCTCTCTCAGTTTCTTGAGTCAAGCAGCAATGACGAGACCTACGCAATGTCAAAAGATGTAGTAAAAATGATCGAGAGCTATCACCAAGAAAAACGCCTGGCTGCATGTGACAATCCTATTAGTTGGTGGAAAAATACGCAGAATATCTATCCATACTTGAGTAAACTTGCAAGGAAACATTTAGCCTGTCCTCCAACAAACGTACCAAGCGAGAGATTATTTAGCAGTGCTGGATTAATATATGATGAAAAGAGAAACAGACTGGCAGCAGAAAAGGCAGAAAAATTAATGTTCCTTAAGCATAACCTTCCTATAATTAAGTTTGAATATTAAACGATGAACATCTTAGTTTACTTTATTTTAATTACTCATTTATAAATATGCCTAATAAAACTTTAAACTTAATATAAATAGTTATCAAGCTAATTAAAGATCTCTTTCTATAAGGGTGGAGGTTGGGGAAAGAGGTCGGTGATGTGCATTTGAGTTGGGTTCATGTCCCGCATCCTCGTAACACAATTATGGTTTCTAATTGTGGCTGAAACTCGACAAAATATAACGAATTTATTTGCAGATGAATTCACTAATTGATTTCTATATTAGTTAGATGCTTGATATTATTTTATATGTTCAGAGAAAAGTACAGCAATTATTGTACAATTAATCAATTATACTACATTATAGCTACAGCTCTCTCTATATAATAACTTATTATATACGTTAAACACAACAAATCTCGAATATATCCTAAAAAATAACGAAAATGTAGACATCCGCATCCGCGGATGTCGAAATCAAACATCCTCATCCGCGGATGTGAAAAAAATGACATCCGCTACATCACTACAGTGCTTCATGAACTTTTTTTAAACGTAATAAATTGAAAACTTTGTTTTTTTTTCAGGTGCCTTTGTTATAAGTTTCCAACTGCAATTTGTCATTGAATTCAACATTTGCAATATAAAGTATGACTTCTACAAGGAAAACAGTTGCTAAAGTACGTACTTGGTGATGTACATTTTATGCCAGCAGAAGTTTCCTTTAGGGAAATTGCCTACGTTGAAGCAAGTTATTGAAAGGTGTTTGTGTTTCGGAGACTATAAAACAGATGCTGTACTGAGAGCTACTTCTGAGGAATTGCATAAATTGTGGGTCACATATAATGTTTATCCAATATCAGTAAATGCCATACAGAGCCGACTGAAAACCCAAATAAAGGAATTCAACCGCCTTCTGAAGTATGACAAAAAGAAAAGGGGACCTAAATATCATCAAGATCTGGATGATTTTCTGAAAACTGTAAATGTTTTATTTGACATATATCAACATGATCACAAACTGTTGGCAGATACAGAGAAAAAGCACTTACTAAAAATGACTGAATCTGATTACCAGTTTTATGAGGTAGGTCTGTTGATTGAATTTCAAGTTGTAAATTATTAATTAATATGAATTAATTATCAATTATTAATATTATCAATTATTAATAATTTGCTAGTACAATTTTTAAAGTGTATTTAATAAGTTAGTAATATCAATAATACACTATTAATGATGTTAATGATAAGTAATATTTTAGTATTTTCTCATTTTTGTAAGAATTTCAATTTATATAGAGACCCATAGATAAAAGATACATTATAGTGTAATGAAATATAATCACTTTGTAGGACCAGAAAACAACTAGGCATGGTTACTGTACCCTGAAAGAAGTCCCAGAAACAGCCACTGACTTAAAATTCAAATCACGGGTTATTCAATCTCAAAAAGCAAAAGAATCAGTTCCCCCTCCTCATCCTCCTGAACCTATGGACATTCCTGAGTTGACAGATAGCGACAGTTGTAATGATTCATTTGATGCAGACTATGTTCCAGAAGTCTCAACATTACAGAACAGAACTAGATTACGCTCATTAGCTGAAGCATGTGACAGGTATAGTACTGAAAGATAAATCTTTTAATACAGCTTAAAGTGAAATCATTGTGACTAGAGATTAAGATTACCAATAAATTATTCATTGACAATAGATATGTAAATCTACTTTAAGTATCCTAACAGATGTCAAGTAAGTGATAGAGCAGGAGCGGCTATTGGTTCTGCTACATTGGTGGACTTTGGAGTAATCACCCCAGGTAACATACAAAATGTTATTGATAAGTATGTTTTTAATCACTCTAGATATTACATTTCTTAGCTTCTGCTATAAGTTCTAAATCACCAGATTTACTATTATTTTTAATTAGCGTCAAAATTTCTATTTTGTATTTATATTAATTAGTTTCAAACAGGACACTGACATTTGTATTTTGTATATTTGTATAATGCTAATGCAGTAATGCATGGCCAATATTTTTGAAATACTTTTCAGAAACAAGTTGAGAAGGGAGAGAGCTAAATTGAGAGCTGAAAGGAAGAAGGAAGAAGAAGTGATATTTGAAAAAGTGACTGGCATTGGCTTTGACTGTAGAAAGGATGCTACACTTGCTGTTAACAAAGTAAATGAAAAGTATTATACATCCACAATCCTAGAGGAACATTATGTCATTACTGGAGAGCCAGGTAAATGGAAATGATTGTCATACAGTTATAGGCATTATGCTGTTATATTACTGTACTATAAAGTAATATTTCAATTACTTAAAAATTTTTCTTTTTAAGTGACAACTGTCCAGTTAACTTTATTCCTTCCTTTTTCATTTTTATTTAATTGTAAAATTAATTACATTTATTTTCAGATGATTTCTACCTCGACCATTTTACCCTGGAGAGTGGCAAAGGCATTGACATTGCTCATGGCATTTATAAGATCATTACAGGGACAGAACTTGAGGCCAAATTAAACTTAGTTAAAGCAGATGGGACAAATACTAACACAGGACATATGCATGGGTCAATCAGATATTTGGAAATGTTTTTAGGGCAACCTCTTCAGTGGGATATTTGTCTTCTGCATCTAAATGAATTGCCACTTAGACACATCTTCATAACTTTAGATGGGACAACAAAAAGTCCAGACAAATTTTCTGGCCCTATTGATTCTCAGCTCAATGGGGATGTGTCAGAATGGAATGTTGTGGACTTCAAATCTATACCTTATCCTGCATTTGTGCTTCTACCAAATGAGGTGGTCAATAATTTATCAACAGACCAATACTATGGATACTGCATCTGCTGGGCAATTATTACTGGTGAAGTGGATGAAGACCTTGCACTCTTAGAAGTTGGCCTGCTAAATCACTCTCAATGGCTCACATTAGCCTGTAGAATTCTTCGCTTTTATGTTTCACAAAAAAAACCAGTAAGAACCTCAAAATCATAGAATTCATCATCAAAGTATACTTTCACAGTTGGTTCAATATCAAGGCTAATAAGAGGCTAAGTGATGGGTCAAGAAACCTATTCAATATGATCCAAAGAGTAAATAAATTCCCTGACAGGAAAATTAGAGAAATTTGTTATGACGTATTAAACAATAACAGCTATTTTGCTCATGGTGAAAATATTTTAGTTGGAATGCTGGCTGATGAAGATGAAGAGGTGAGGAGGTGTGCTGTCAATAAAGTTCTGTGTCTGAGGGGAGTTATAGAGGATTTTGATGATGAATCTGGTAGTAGCAATGATTTTGCAGGTGGAATAATTGAAAGTGATGATGAGAATGAAGAGGATCATGAAGGTGGTACTGATGAGTGATGAATATCCTGCTATAGATGAGAATGTTAGGGTCTTTAGAAAGCCAATCATCAATTTCAAAGCTTCTGCATACCACAAGCTGTCTGCTATGTCCCATTGGGAAACTGTTCCACCTGTATTAAAAGAATTCAGTAATGATGAACTGCGTGATATCATTAATACCACATTGAAACTGGATCACGAGTACCACAGTCAGAATGTTGAAAGGCACATCAAGCTTGTCACTGAAGCATCCTTGGCTGTTGTAGGTCATGAGCGTAGAGATGGTCTTATTAGAAACAAAATTAGATCACGTAAATTAATGAAAGATTTTGTGTCTAAAAAATATTTTAAGTTCTAAATTATTATTTATCATGCTAAAATATGACAAAATGACAATTTGTTAATGTATAATTTAATGTTTGGCATTTTGGAATGTCAAAAAGCATTTTCAATGAATTTAAAATGGCTGATTTTGACTGATTTTGATTGCTGATTGAAAACCACTAATACATGTCAATTTGCAGCTTGAGAATGTTTTATTGTGTTGACATTCAGTTGAAAGGGGGTCTATGGGCCCCAAAAATTAGTTTTTCTAAAATAACTCAAAGACTAAAGGTTTTATAAAAAATACCACTCTTAATAATTTGTTCTAAATCAAATTCTGCATCTTTTAGTATGCAAACCATCTCTCTAGCATGTTCAGAAGAAGAGATATTGCCATTTTCCTGATTTTGCTAGTGCGGCATTAGATGTTTTTACAAAAACGGGGGTGGCCGGACACACGTTGGTGGCCACCAATTATTTTTTTCAGGAATCTTATTTTTATATCAAAAGCCAATTGTTAGTCACTGATAAATTAAAATCAAACAAAAATTATAGTTTCAGCCCGGCCTACAGTATCATATCACCCCTTAACCACCTCCTTTTTAATGAGAACATGTTTAAATATACCAATCTTTTTATGTCAATTGTCTTAGAGATGGGATCATTCTTGTTGCTCATTTCTGTACTTTTTCCAGTTTTTCAATATCTTGTCAAATAGGGACTATTAAATTGAATACAGTATTCAAGGAGTCTCACGTATGAAATGTACAATTGCTTTATAATATTGGGTGATTTGTATTCACTGTCTCTGCATAAAATTGAGTCTAGCATTTGCTTTATTTCTGACTTCCATACAGTGATTTGAGGGTTTAAGTTCATTAGTCACAGTGATACCCAAGTCTTTCTCTTTATCATTTTTAATCCAAATTCCATTCATATTGTATTTAAATTCTGTATTTTTTGGCCCAATATGCATAACCTTGCACTTATCAACATTAAATTTCATCTCCCATTTATCTGCCCAGGCTGTTACTCTATCTACGTCTTTTTGTATCGTCATTGCTCCTGCTACTGACTTAACATTATGGCCTAATTTTGTATCATCAGCAAATTTTGAGGTTTTACATGATAAGCCCTTCTTTAGATCATTTATATAGACAACAAAAAGCAGAGGTCCCAGTACAGACCCCTGTGGGACTCTGCTCAATACAGGTCTCCAAGTAGACTTATTTCCATTTAGATGAACTCTGTTTTCTATTTCTCAGCTATTCTTCTATCCAGTCAGCTATATGACCTCTTATACCATGGGCTCTAACTTTTACCAACAATCTTGCATGAGGAACAGTATCAAATGCCTTTGCAAAGTCTAAGTATATTATATCTATTGGCTCTTTATTGTCCAAATACAATAGGACTCCATCATAAAATTCAATCAAGTTGGTTAGACAAGACCTTCCATTTCGAAAGCCATGCTGGCTATCATTTATAAGGTTGCACTCTTCAAGGAACTCAGTAACTTTACCTCTAATGATACTTTCAAGTAATTTACAAATAATGGAGGTGAGGCTGATGGGTCTGTAGTTTTTTGCCAAGTTTTTGTTTCCTTTTTTAAAGATTGGAGCCACATTTACTTTCTTCCAATCTTCTGGAATTTCAGTACATATCAATGATTTATTAAAAATAATTTCTAGTGCCTGTGCTATATTCTTTTTGGCAGCTTTTACGACTATTGGATACATTTCATCTGGCCCTGGAGATTTTTAATTTATCTATTGCTTTTAGGATATCTAGTTTTGTTACCCTTAATTCATTTATTTCTCTATCTTGTCCTGGTAATATAAGATAAGAATATTATTTAAATTTTCATTTGTGAATACTGATAGAAATATTTATTTAGTTCTTCAGTTATTTCAAGATCATCATCTATAGTTTTATCATCTATATAGAGGGGGTCAATTTTCTTTTTCACTCTACTTTTCAAATTGAAGTGACTGAAAAACTTCTTAGATTATTTTTTGAATTCTTGGCTAGGCTTTTTTCCAGGTCTCATTTGCTATCTCCAATTGCTTTCTTGCAAATGCTTCTTTTACTTTTATATATTTCGGAATCTGTGCCATTTTTAGTTGTTTTGAATTTATGAAATACTTTTGTTTTTCTCTGATTACTCTTTTTACATTGCAATTTATCAAAGGTCATTTTTTATTTTTTCCAGAACTTTCTGATTTTACACTGTAGGATGTGTTTCCTTTGTATATTTATTATACTTTTAAATTTTTCCACATATTAGTTACTGTCTGTTCAGGCTGTAGAATATCTGTTCAATTTATTAGACACAGATCATTTACTAGTCCATTTATATTTCCTCTTTTAAAATCTAGGACTTTAACTTTATTTTCACTAGGTCTTGAATTACAAACAATATTAAACCAAAGGATACAATAATCATGTTTGGTAAAAATGGCACTCAAAATCCAAAAACAAGGAGTGAAGCAACTCCAAATTATAAATAAAGTAGGCCTAATTCAAAATCTATAGAAAAAAGGAAAAATTACATAAATTCCCCATCTAATAATACTATTAATCTAAAAAGTGACTCCTCCAGATTTGAAACTAATACTTCAACTTTAAAAGTGACTTATAAGATCCAGTAAATTTCTGGTAAACTTCTCAATTTGGCATAAGCCCCTTCCGTCCATGTTTGTAATAGGAACTTTGGTACACTTAGGCCTAAGTTCACTATGTCAACTTAACACCTAAACTTCAGTAATCGGTCTGAAATACCCTTGCTTTAAAAAAAATATAAACTTTAAATGGACTTCTAGGACACGCTTAGACATGAATAAGTTAGGCCTAAACTTCAATGCCAGCCATGTAGATTATATCACTCCTTACTAGCTTTTCCCAGGAAATTCAGCTTTGTCAAATCTCACAATTGTCACTCGTCATGGATCTTCTTCCTTTATAAGAATATGGAACAAAATATCACAGTTCAGCTGATCAGTATAGACTATAGACTCACAGTATAGGCGGATAAAACTGAAAACTTTAAGTTAACCTATATTCAGAACTACATCATATATTCATATTCTAATATGACTAACTTGTATAGTTCATTATTAACGATGGAATTTAGTTTTTCAGTATATGTAATTTACACAGTTTAACTACTAAAGTTTTATACCTGTATTATAGAAATTAGAAAGGTTTTTACGTCATCGACGGTCTAACTCTGGGGTGGTTTTTAATCTTAATTTACTTTCTCTTGTTTGTTATTTGAATAAAATGTCATTTTCTTACCTTAAGCTTCTGAGGAGAATTTTAGGATCACCTGAAGACCCCCGACTTCAGTGCCTTCACTTCGCTAATAGGGAAATGGTGTTACCCACTGAGCTAAGACGCTACGGGCGGGATATTTTTCATAGTTTATATGTAATTCTTTGGTAGGTCTTCCAAGTGATGGCTTCCTTTTTCCTGCTATGTTCAATCCCAAAGATTCTTCGTGTGCATTAAGTTTTCAGAACATTCCCAAATTTTTTTTGACCCAACAGTCAAGCAATAAAATTAAATGAAAATTATTTTAATAAAATTTTAAGCGAGTTTGGGTTTAACATTTACAAACAATTATTTTTCACAAATCACTTAAATTTTAAACGCAGCTTCACAGATTTTACATTTTTATTTTGTTTACCTATCATTAGGCTGACCATATTTCCTTGAGACAAAAACGGGACATTGGGATGGCAAAAAAGGGACGGGGGTTATGTAATATTCTGTATTCATGAAAAAGTAAGTACATAAACCGGGACAAAATTGACATTTTTATTAAAACGACGGGACGGCCAGGAAATATAAAAAAAACGGTACTGTCCCGTTCAAAACGGTACGTATGGTCAGCCTACAGGCTATCATGGCTTCCATGCATAGCTGAAATTTTTGATGGCTACATTCTTTTCTAAATTTATTCACCAACTTTATTTTCTTCATTCCACAAAAATGTATGAAACTCTGTAGAAGCGTGTTGGGACTTCGTTTACTTGTAGAATTTAATGATTGGGAAGACCACCAGTCCACGCTTCTATAAAATTTTATATTTTTCTAATAGCCAGAAAAGCAGATCAACACATTTACGAAAGAAAGCAACCATCACAATCTTGAGTTTCACATCCCGAGACCTTTGGGACAAAATCTTGAAATTTAAGTGCTTTGTGTTTTAACAATTTTTTTGGAGATAACCGATCTGAAAAAAAAAATTGCTAAAAATACCTCAGGGATCCCAGAGGGTGTTGTCACCAAGTTTAATGAAAATAGGTCCAGCCATTTGTGCCTGAAAAGAAGACAGACGGACATGCAGTGAATTATGGTATGTGATGAGTAGGGCGACCCAAAGTTAATAAAGTTAATAATAAGGTTAAAAATTTGTTATTAGGTTAATAAAGTTAATATTTAATTATGGGTTAATAAAGTTAATAAAATTATTAATAAGGTTAAAACTTTGCTATTATAAGTTAAAACTTTTGTGATGGATTAATAAAATAAAATTAACGAAAATGTGGAGTGAAACTGAAGGTACAGTTCAACAACGTCGATTATTTGATTAGCAGCATAAAGGCTGCAACTGTGAAGAACAAGACAAGAAGACTCCTCTTCGACGAAATTCGCACCCCTCCAGAACCAATTGTGACTCGTTGGGGAAGCTGGCTTCGAGCCGCATTGAAATTAGGTCATTATGTAGAAAATGACATGGCCTGAAGTTGAAATCAAAAATACATTTTTATAGTGTATTTTGGTGTGCTCTGTTCAAATATAACCTTCGTTTCTTGTGCAAATGAACAGAAATACGTGTTTAGGCCATGCAATGACAACTGTATTTCTGTTCATTTACAAAGCACACCAAAATACACTTGAAAAATATATTTTTGACTACATTTTTTACTCGCACAATAAAGCATAACCTAACATGTTCAATGTTCATGTTACGAGATCTCGTAAACGACGCCTTACCACAGGAAACGTGCAAAACACCTCAAAATTAACCAGAAAAGTTTGCTCCCGTCATTTTCGTTTAAACTAACGAAAATATCACGACTTAACCGAACCAATCATCAAGGGCGTACAGTTGACCTAACCGGGCATTCAATTAACCTAACCAGGCATTCAGTTGACCTAACCGGGCATTCAATTAGTCATTTAATTAATCATCTAGGGTACATGACGAATCAAGTTCTCAAAGTCGAAACCACACGAACGGCACGTCATAATTCTATCACAAACACCACTAAACTGAATCCAATTAGAAAAAAAAATAGCCAGAACAGAAACCAACAAACTAATTAAGTCGCAGACTAACATGATGTCATACTACCCCCGACGACAAATACACTAAATATATATGTATATATATATATATATACAAAGCTGGGCACAAACCGTTAATCGTTAATTAACGAAGTTAACTTTTTTGTTAACGATTTAACTTTTAAGTTAACTTTGAAAATCATTATCGGACTAATTAACTTCCGTTAACTCAAGTCCGTTAACCCAAAAAATTCATAAATAAACGTTTAAAAGTTTCTATTATTTTCAGTGCGAGCTGGCTGCTGCCTTCCATCCCAGGTTTCGCCTCATCTGGTTGGACAAGTATGACAACACCAAGGTCGCCAGGGTGAGGAAAAGCATGGAGGGTACAGTCGAGGAGGCCATGAAGCAGCAGTCCAACGAAGTGGGCAGCAACAGTGGAGGCAGCAACAACGAGGAGGAGGAGGAGGATGACTTCTTCAGTGCTGTCATCCAGACAAAAGAGAGCAGCAGAAGCCACAGGTCACTCAAGGGCAAGGCCCAGAACTTGGTCAAGACCTGGCTGGAGACCAACTCCAAGGACTTGCTGACAGATGCTGCCTTCTTGGGTGAGCAAGTGTTGGTGGACTTGTTCATCAAGTTCAACACAGCCATCCCCTCCAGTGCTGCAGTGGAGCGTTTGTTCTCTATGGGCAAGGACATCCTGAGGGCCAAGAGATCATCCCTGTCTGATGAAAACTTTGATATGCTAATTTTCATGAAGGGCAACATGCATCTCATGGACAAAATGGAGAACGAGAAGAAGAGGGAAAATTAAATTATATATATATTGTTTTTCATTTTTTTTATAATAAAAGTTAACGTTAACGGTTTATCGGTAACTTCCGTTACATGTTTAACGAATTAACGGATTAACGGTTAACGAAGTTAACTTTTTGGTTAACGGATTAGCGGTTAACGGTGCCCACCACTGTATATATATATATACACATACCATATTTATATTACTATTATTATTTTCTACAATATTTTGCACAAAAAATGAGTGACAAATTTGAATAAAGTGACTAAAACTACTTTATAAAAAGTTTTTTTGATTTATAGGTCCAGCCCATGTCATTTAATACATATTGATCTTGTATTACTTGCCCGAAGTGAAGAAAATTGCAAGCCAAGTTCAGGGTGAAGGAATGATTGTAAGAAATGCCCAAGCTGTCATTAAACAACCTATGCTGGTCGAAAATCTGGCAACACTGCAAAGGTGCTACACGCCTTTATTGGGCCTGATCGAAAATGTTGAAGAAAGTTGCTACACAATTGCCGAAGCCCACGAGAACTTCACTTCGATCAACTTTGCAGACGACCCTTGCAATTTCAAAGAGTACCTTACCAAACGACTGCAGCGGAATGAAATCAAAGAAATCATATCCTTCCAACGGGAAGAAATTTTGCCCAAACTATATACCAAATTACAAGCAGCACAAGCTACCTCAGCTGCGGTGGAACGCAGCTTCTCCATGATTAAAAACTTTTGGCAAAAGACAAACTTCCTGCCGGAAAATGTTGAGAAGTACATTATGCTTCATTATAATTCAGTCACTAAATAAGTTCGTTAATAATTTAATAAACAAATGAATGTGATGCGTTTTATTTTATTATTAAGCGTTAATATTTATCCATAAATAAGTTGTAAATAAAGAATTTTAGGTTAAATAAAATTAATAATTGGTAAGAAAAAAATTAATAATTTCAATTTTTTAGGTTAAAATTGGGTCGCCCTAGAGCAGTGATGCACAAACCCTGGCCCCCACGAGTCTTTTCAATTCAATGAAAAAGTGAAAAATCTGAAATATTACCCCTGGTTATAAAAATGCATATTTATAAAAAATAGAATATCTATATATCTGGCCCCTACATATAAAACAGATGGTTGGTTTGGCCCTCACATCAAAAAAGTTTGTGCACCACTGCCCTAGAGTCTAGACTGATGAGTATCTCTTTGTACGTTTGCGTAGGACGCTTCGTTTCATCGTACTGTACTCATTTTCCTTCATTCGTTTGAATATTAGTCGTATTAACCTCCGCTTCGTACAATTTATAAATTATTTGTTTAGTCCTTTTATTTATCAATTTGTTTCAATTACTTAATAACAATGAATAATGACGGCTTCACTCGGAAATATTCATACTACAATGGATTTTACTATGAAGACGCAACACCATCTAACACCAGATGTTTGAATTTGCACTTCTGAATTTTCTTAGAGGGCTGTTAATGAGTGGAAGGAGTGGCTATTGAAAAAGGTGCGAGAATCTAGTGTTTTTTTTTTTTATCTAAATCAGGTACTGGATTTTAAATTTGATATTCTAAAAGATAGAATCAGTAATAATTATATATAATTATTTACTAAATTTTCGCAGGGCTGTATAAAATGCAAACCATTATAAATTATTTGTTTACTCTAAGATTTTGATTTTCCACTTTACACAAAACATCTTCATGCAAGATGTTTTGTATACTTTGATCGACCAGCAAATTAGACATGACAGTACATACTAAATTTATACAGTATATGAGGGGTCGCGCGTCTTAAGGTACCTAAGCGCCACCACAGGCGAAAACGTGTTTTTGATGGATATCACTATTTTCACCCTTCCTCTATCGCGTGGTTTGGGTTATACTGACCTTCCGACACTAGAAGTATCGTTGAAAACCTTATGAAGCGAACTACTTTTTTCACCTCTATCGCCAGCCAAAAGTTCACCCAAAGTTCGGCATAATAAGAAAATCAAAATATTAAAAAAAACATAAAATATAAAATATGCAAATCTATTCTAAAACTCATCAACATCTTCATTAGCATACTTAGAACTCTAATTTAGCCAAAAATGAATGTTTTAACTCAATTAATAACAGAGATACTATTGCCAGAAAATTGCCTGAACTTTGGAGGCGATTTCTGACGAATTTTAATTTTGGCGCTTAGGTACCTTAAGACGAAGGACCCCTCAATTATGTGTTACACACAGACCGTGCATAGACCAAGGAACTCTTCTGGGAAAATTAAATCAACTGTAGTTTTATATACAGGGTGTTCTAAAATTACCTAATAGACTTTTATATACAGGACTGTAGCCGGGATTTTTTTATGGAGGGGTGCGAATGAGCGCCGAAAGCTGAGCTGCTAGCGGGGTCCAGGGACATGGTCCCCGGGAAAATTTGAAAATTTGGGTTGGCCGAGACTGCATTTCCTGCATTTTGAAGGCGGTTGCAAGGAAAATCAGAAATGGCGTGAAAGCGTCAGGTTTTTGCGAATTTTAAAGACATTTTAAGGAAAAAACAAACATTCTGCGAGGTTTATTTTACTCTGTAATATATGAATGAAACAGATCGCCACAAACAGAACATAAAAACAAATATATAGGGGCCTATATAACATGTACAGAAGTGAGCCAGAAGAAAATGTAACTTCATTACATCACACCATAAGTGTTTTACATGTTAGAATGTTGAATCAAAATTTTAGAATCACAGAACCACAAGTAAGGAGTCAAAAAACAATTGAAAAATAAATACAATTTTTTAAATTACTCTAGCAAACATTTCTCATAATATTCGAGCTACTGATCTTTAAGGAGCTAGCCTCTTAGGGTGGTTTGTCGCAAACAAATCTACAACTTGATCAAGGTCAATGTCTGTGAGGTAGTGGATGTGCATAAGTGCGAGTGAAGCCTCTCTTGCGCCATACTGGTTCTGTTGTAAATATCAGGTCTGTGGAGTCGGTGATAAAATTTGCCGACTCCAACTCCGACTCCGAGGCCAATGGAGATTCATAAACAAGGCATTTCGTCACCACCACATGACTCATCAGGTTACTTAGTGGCTGTAACTATGCCTTAATGGCTTTTTTTCTCTTTATTCAAAAATTACAATAAATTCCAAAATACAAACTGATTGAAACAAACAAAATAAGATTATTATTGGTTTAGCAAATTAATAAGATGTTTTTGTATTATTATAAACATCCGTAACAAAATGTACTAACCTAAACTAAATTTGTTCTTAAAAAAAGGATCGGTTCCATTAAATCTTCTTTCAGTTATGCTTATCAAAATTATCAAATTGAAATCTAAAAAAGATTTAGGGTTGCTAGTACAAAATTTTAAAATTTCCTTATTATTAATTATGTTAATTAATTAATTATAATCCTTATTAATTACAAGCAACTATATTTATATATTATTTATATATTTGTGTGTTATATATTATATATATATTAAAACATTAAGTTAAATCTATTTTATTCATAAAATTGAGCTAGGTCTAGGGCCTAGGCTGCTATGGTTATAATTGAAGGATTTGCACCGACTCCGACTCCATCCAACTATGCACTTCCGACTCCACTCAAAATTGACCGACTCCACAGCCCTGGTAAATATGCCGTCTTCTTAGGACACTCGCGTTCCTTTCACACTCATAACTTGTAGTGGCAAGCTAGAGTTGAGAATTGTATAGGCGATAACACACACACGAACTTTGCTCGATATAGGCTGTATGAATAGCACGTTAAAGGATGAAGAGAGAATTGAATAATGCTTTCCATCTCCGTGGTGTGCTAGTGCAGATTATCAGATAAAAATTGAAGTGCATGAACAACCATGGTGATAGGAATATGAAGTTGCAACTTACTAGTATATTTAATTTTTATATGACCATGCTTGTGTACTGTTTTAGTGGTTTTTGCGATTTGTTGGTCCCCCCTCCACGGGCCGTTGGGGGGGGGGCGTACGCACCCATCGCACCACCCCTAGCTACGGGCCTGATATGTTTGTCGATCAGTAGTTGACCGTTGTGAATAACGTGGTCAAGTTGAAGGAAGACACTTTGAACATCTAAAATAAACAATTATTGTCGCTGTATTCGAAATAAAATTGTTAAATATCGCATAATTTTGGTTAAGATACTGCATTAATATAAAAGTTTACTGGGTAATTTTTTTATATATCCACATATATGTATTAAAGTTCTTTACCTGATCCAATAGAAAATTCATTTGTATAGAAAATAAATATTTACTCTCAATAAATTATTTTATGTGTTGCAAAAACAAAACAAGATTTATAAGACTTTCCTTTATTTAAACTTGGACCTACAGGCTTAATTAATTCATTTTTTCAGCCTTTATATTTCAAATAAAAAATATAGACAATTATATGGCCAGTAATTGATGAATGTTATAAAAACAAAAATATCTAGTACGCTTACAAGATTTTATATTAATTAATGTCAGGCCGAGGGCACAGATCGGCGGTTCGCAACCTTTTTTGTGTTAGCTACCCCATTTCGGATTGGGGAAGGGGGAGGAAATTCACGACCTCTCCGTTACCTAAATGATAATGAAGTACAGATTTCAACTACAGAAACAGCTCCCGAACCATTTTCCATGTATCGATGGAAAACTTAGTAAGACTTAAGATGTGGAGTGTCTGCCAAACTTTCAGGAGACCTACACGATAAATTGAATGAACATACTTCTGCAAGACCCTACAGTTGTCATTTCTGTCAGAAGACTCGGGGGTACATTTCACATAATAGGGAAAGTGATTACACTGCCCAACACCAATTTTGCTGATTTAATTCTAACGCCTGTTTTTAGGTAACTTTGGTGTGCTGATTTAAAAAATCACCTTAGTTTTTGCCTATCACGTCAGGTTTTCGAGCAATCAAATACGGATATTTTGGAGATATCGCATTTTGGCAGGGTTATGCCCAATTTTTTTTCTTTTCAAAAAATAAGTTTTTACATACTCAGAATCAGCATGGAAGAGTAAACAATTGTGCAGGGAGTGAACTTTAATATACAATGGTAATATTGACACAAAGTGATTAAAAGTGTTTAAATAAGCAAAAAATGAATCCATATTAAAGCAAGCACGGGACCAGTTTTCTTACTTTTCATTGCTGATAAATTTTCTCTTATAGGACTTCCTAGAATGAGAGATGTCAAGACAACCTCTTTGCAGGCTCCAGCAGTAGTCAGCCATCATATGGGTATCCCATCTTCCTTGGTATCGTTCTTCCATCACTTTGATATCTTGGTGGAACCTTTCACCTTGCTCTTCACTAACATCACCAAGATTTTCTGGAAATTTATCCAGATGACTGTTGAGATAGTGAGCTTTAATGCTCATGTTGCAACCCAACTGCTGAAAGTTTACAAGTAACGTCACTAGCGGAACCGGCTGCTCTCACTCCGCCAATGGGAAATCTCTCTCAGATCATGACGTCACGCTCACACCTGGGGAAATCACAGATACCCAAGATTTTAATATGTTGTACATGACCTTTAGATTTAATGCACATATTTGCGTATTCCACAGATAAAATTTTAACAGCAAAACAGCTGTTAACAGGTCTCAAAAATCATTAATTTTGATAAGCGCCCTTCGTGGATCACCCAAAATAGGCATATTGCATTGCACGAGAACCTGATGTGATGGACAAAATCTAAGGTGATTTTTGAAATCAGCACATCAATATTATCCAGAAACAGGTCTTAGAATTAAATTAGCAGCAAAAAACATTTTTTTTTTGTTGGGCAGTGTTATCTAGAACTGGTGTCTGAAGCATTGAAAGTTTTAATTCCATTTGCAACCTCATACTTGTGCGAATTGGACTTCTCACCCATGGTTGCAGTTAAAAAAAATAACTGAAACCGACTGTACACGTGTTACTTTGCATTTAGTCAATATTCAACCGAATATATAAGATTAACAAAGTCAAAGCAGGCACAGGTATATCATTGAAAGAGACATCATCAGTAAAGAATAGTGATATACTGATTAAAAAATTTAGCCGATACCGATTCCATGCGAAAGTGCCGTAGCTGGTGATGTTAAATAGTTTTACTACTCGGTGAAATAAAATAATTTTATTTTAGTTTCATAAATGGAATACCAATATTTAAAGTAATTATTTTTCCTTATGTTAAAGATATTTTCTTTGTTCAACAGTGTAAACAAACAATTTTTCATTAAAATTTCAAGTCCGTGTGGCCAATTGGAATAAAAAAAACGTGGATATAAAATTAAAATACTTCATATAAAGTCAACACTTTAAGATGGTTTCATACATAAATTACGAAGTATAACTTAATATAGAATTATAATTTATTAACAAACAAACAAACAAACTTTATTTCAGACTCAACAGGTACAAACATTACGCTTCCAGATTTGAGATTTATAAAATATATCGGAGACCAGTCCACTAACCATCTTATTGACTGACTCACCAAGCCTAGTGATAAATCTAAAAACAAAATTGCAAATGACGCTGGCACAGTTAGGCACCTTATTAACTACAAACAGCATACTGACACTAGAATTAGCACCATTTATAAATCTTGGAGTTGTTAATAAACTCCTAAAAATATATGCAACATAAAATTTTCTCAAATTATACATCCTGTAGTTCCACCACAAATTAGCTGTATACATTGGAGTACAAAAAGTTTTGAACAAAATCAACTTAACATCTAATGTACACATATGAAATTTTCTAACCAAAGTTTTTCCCCGAGCATATAATTATCTACATTGCCTTAGAATATCACAGTCATCTGAAAGACTATCAGTTAGTATGTGACCAAGATACTTAGCCTGGGTCACATCTGACATCACCATACCATTCAATTGAAATTCAGGAAATTTTATATATTTGTAGGCCTTGGTCCTCATAATCATAAAATTTAATCCTGCTAAAAGTCGTGTTATGTCGTTATCTTTCCCATACCTTTAAGAGTGTGCCGAACTCTTTTACAGATGGAGAAATAAGAACTAAATCATCTGCATATATCAGATGATTAACAATCATTGCATCAATATCGCAGCCTATTTTACACCCGTGTTCAGCACAACAGATAGATTATCCATATGACCATTGAATAAGTAGGGGGATAATGTCCCTCCCTGCCTGACACCATTGGTCACAGAGAATGGCTCTGAATTAACCCCACCCGATCTTACAATCATTGTCGGGTGATTATACCAGAATATTAATATATGGACCAAGTAACCAGGTACATTACGATTTACAAGTTTCATGAATAATTTAGGTAATTATTCGTTTTTACACCTAGTCTGTTTTTATGATGAGAACAAACTTTTCTGGTCAATTTTGAGGTGTTTTGCACGAATCTGCCATCCGTTTCCTGTGCAAATGGGTAGTTTTCAAGATGACGATATCTTGAAAACTACGCATTTGCACAGGAAACGGATGTCCGTTTCGTACAAAACACCTCAAAATTAACTTGCTCTCATCATTTTCATTTGAACTAACGAAAATATCACGATTTAACCTAACCAATCATCAAGGGTGTATAGTTGACCTAACTGGGCATTCAATTAACCTAACAGGTTAATATTGGTTATTTCACCTAAAAATCTTCTGATCTTTTCGTATTAGGCACTCACCGTCACATTTCGGGCAAGTTAAGGATGAGAGAATAACGCCGTAATTGATAAAAACATCCAGTCCTTTGTCTTCATCTAGGGCACACGACGAATCAAGTTCTCAAAGTCAAAATCACACGAATGGCACGTCATAATTCTATCACAAACACCACTAAACTGAATCCAATTAGAAAAAAAAAAAATAGCCAGAACAAAACCCAACCAACTAATTAAGTCGCAGAATAGCGAAAATATAGCCCAATCAGGAAATAGATTATTAAAAAAAATACATTATAGCCAAAACAGGAAATATATTTTATTAAACCCCCTCCCCGCGGGCGGTCTTTCTGGGGTGGATCGCCCGCGGGCTCCTGCCTCCATGTGGCGAGGGGGGTCAGCCGTGGCTGGGGGCCCTGCCGGGTCCCCCGCCCGGTTGCGAAGTGGACTTTTAGCATACCCTGCTATCCTACAGCCCCCTCTTTCCTGTCTTCCCCTCTTTACCCTCTTCCTTGCCCCCTCTGTTTTTTCTGCTTTCTCTGTTCACTTCGCGCGCCCCGTGGGCTGCCGGGGCTGGTCGCTGGGGGTCTCGCTCCCATGGCCGGGGCCGGACTAAGTTGGCTGGTAGGGTGCCCAGGCCTGGGACCCTGGGGGGTCTTGGTCTTTGCTGCCGGCGGGGGAGAACTTTCGACGCTGCAAGGGCCCCTTTTGAAACGGGGGTACCTACATGGGACGAGGCACCCATCCCCTTGGGCCCCGGGTAATCGGTTCCCCGCGGCCCCGGGCGCGAAACAACAATAAAAATTTTCTTTATGGAAACACTTACAAATCTAATGGACCTCGTTGACGACCCGGCTTGTGCATCTGACCTCCCTCTGACTACCTCTTTGGACATTGGGTCTGGTAAGGGCAGTCGGCAGCCCTCGCCCACCTCCTCTCCCTCTCTTCCCCAGGCTCGTGGCGCCGCTGCCCGACCCCCGCCAGTGGCGGATGGACCTGCAGTGGACCCCCCGACCCCCCCATATTCTACGTCCCGATAGGGACCCACCTGCTTTTTCGCCCTCAGGTGGGAAGCCCGCGGCCCCGGTCGCCTCCCACTCCGGTCGGGCCTCATCGCCCCCGGCCCCTGGGGGACGTGGGACCCGACGTCGCCGTCCGCCTTTCTCGTCCCCGTCCCCTCGAAGTACCGGTGGTGTTTGGCCCGACGCTTCGCTCGGCCTTAGGACGGTGGACAAGTTCCTCGTCCTCCGCCCCTCCTCCTCCAAGCCCCTCCCCACTAACCATGAACGCCTCTTTCGAGCGATCCATGGGGTGACGGGGACGGCTCGTTTTGACCTTCGGCCTCAGAGGGATGGCTCCATTCTGATAAGGTCGCGTTCCTCTGTCGAAACCTCCTCTCTGCTCGCTATCCCCAATGTCCTGGGCTGCGGGATACGGTGTCCCCACCCCCGCCTCAATCAGTGCCAGGGCACAATTTACGCTGCTCGTCTTCTACCCATCCCGGTGGAAGACCTCCAGATTGACCTCGCCTCCCAGGGTGTTGTGAGGGTGTACCGCTTTCCCGACAGATCGCGATCCCCAACCGCCCCTTCTCCTCGCCTGCTCCTCACTTTCGACTCACTGGTGCCCCCCGTTTCGGTATTCTGGGGCTTTGGTGAGAGACGAGCGTGCGAATTCTCAGTACGACCATACGTGCCAGATCCTACGCGCTGTTTTCAGTGCAATAGGTTTGGCCACGTGAGCAGCTCCTGCCGTCAGCCGGCCCCGTTGTGTGTCCGCTGCGGCGGCCCTCCCCACCCCTTGCCCTGTACTGCTCCGCCTTCCTGCACCAACTGCCATGGACCACACCCTGCTTCATCCCGCTCTTGCCCGTCCTTCCTCTTTGAAAGGGAGGTTCGGGCCCTCTGTTCATCAGAGTTTCTCAGCGCTCGGGAGGCGCGGGACGGTTGCGTGGCTGCGAGGCCCGGCGTGGTGCCTCGTACGCCGAGGCTCTCCGTTCCCGGACCCCGTCCTCACCGGCGGTTCCCAACGCGCCTCCACCCACCGTGTCCGCTACTCCCAGTCCATCCTCTGCCGCCCAGCGGACTCCTACCGCGGCTCCCCGTACTACCAGCGCGTCCCCACGTGCTCCCCCGCGAACGCCGATGCTTCGTCGGCAACCCCCCCTGCCCCTTCTACGCCCTCTCCACCGGCGCCTTCGGCCACCCCCATTCCGGATCGTGACCCGCCGTCACCCATGCGGGCCGCACGACGGAGGGGTAGGGGCCGCAAGCGCCGCGCCAGTGGTGACCCCGAAAGGTTCGAAGCCATAAGCCTCGCATCACCTTCCTCTCCCAAACACAAACGCCCCCTTCGCCCTACCGCCCCGGTGTCCTCACCATACTGCGCAAACCGTTATGCACGCTCCCCCCTGGGGTCCCCGACGGCCCTCGTGGTGGGGGCTGAGATACACCCCTCTCCGGCCCGGTCGATGGACCCACTGGAGGGGGAACTCGCCCGCCTGGTCGGCGTGGGTGGGACGTGCACGCCCCCACGCTTGACCCGCCCCATCTCTCTCCTCGACCTGCCAATGCCTCTGGGTGAGGTATTATTTTCCACTCCCCCTCGTAGTCCTGCCTCCCCCGCACCTCCGGTGAAGGGAGGGGCATTCTGGATACCTCTCACATCCCCTTCTCTGCATCGCTCTCCCCCGGACGTCGGGGAGACCCCTCTTCTGGAGGACTTGCCGGCGTCTGGTTCCACATCGCCCCCTCGTCGGGGTGACCCTCGCCTTCGCCCTCGTTCGGCGTCCCTCGCTGAACTCCGGGGCTTTCCGATTCCCTCTTTAATCTCGGGCCGCCCGATCGGCCCACCCACCCCATAACCATCCTTTACGCTGACTTTCCTACCCCTCCCTATACCTCGCTCCTGCAGTGGAACATCCGCGGGCTCCTGGTAGGCCTCGAGAGTCTCTCCTCTCTCCTGGCCTCCAGGTGTCCGGCGTGTTTCTGCCTTCAGGAGACGATTCTGGGATCCCGTTCCCTCCCTCGAGTGTCCGGTTACTGCGGGCTCCCTTCCCCGCCTCTCGATGGGGCGGGGAGGGGGGGCGCCGCGGTCTTCGTGCACCGCTCCGTCCCTTTCCGCTCCGTACAGTCCTGCAAGCTGTGGCCGTGCGCCTTTCCTTGGGGCGCCAGCTCACGGTCTGCTCTCTTTACCTCTCCCCTAACGTACGCCCTCCACCCGATTCTCTCCGTGACCTAATTCTTCAGCTTCCCCGCCCTTTCCTGATTCTCGGGGACTTCAACAGTCGGGACCCGGCCTGGGGGGTACGTTTGCTCCACCTTTCTCTCCAGGACCCGGCCTGGGGGGTACGTTTGCTCCACCTTTCTCTCCGGGACCCTTCTCTCCCTTATGGACGAGCTCGAGTTCACCTTTCTGAACGATGGCTCCCCAACCTGCCTTCACTCGGCCCACGACAGTTTCACCTGTATCGACCTTTCCCTGGTTTCCCTCGAAATCGTGACGGAGTTCACCTGGGAGGTCCTGCCGGATTCTTCCGGCAGTGACCATTTCCCAGTGTGTCTTACCCCGACCCGTCTCCTCCCCCCCACCTCTGTCCGCCCGAGCAGACTGGGCCTCATACGCGAGGGGCACGGCGATCTCGCCATCAATTCCTGCCTTTCCCTCCGTCAGTGAGGCCCTCGCCTTCCTCGAGAGTAAGATCCTCTCGGCTGCCGCCAGTTGCATCCCCCGTACCTTTGGCTCCCCCGGCCGCGAAGCGTCCCATGGTGGACCCCCAGAGTGCTCCCATGCCGTTCAGGAGCGGCGCCGTGCCGGCCGCCGCTTCTACCGGACCCGCCAGCTGGAGCACAAGATAGAGTTTCAGCGCCTGAAGGCAGTGGCCCGTCGGGTCCTGAAACTGGCCCGGCGTACCTCCTGGCGGAGTTACGTGTCCGGGATCTCCTCCACGACTGCCCCCTCGACTGTTTGACGCAAGGTGCGTAGCTTTGAGGGGACCCGTGTCCCCCCTCGACCCCCGGTGCTTCGGGTCGGGGACGACGAGTTCGTCTCCGATCCGGAGGCCGTCGCGAACGCACTCGCGGCGCACTTCGCAGCCATCTCCAGTTCCGATTCTCCCCATTCCCGCCGCGACCCACCGGATTTTCCACCTCATAGGGATGACCCCTATAATAACCTCTTCCACATGACAGAGCTTCGGGAGGCCCTCCGCCCCCGACGCTCCTCCGCCCCCGGCCCCGATAATATCCCCTATGACTTGTTACGGCATCTCCACCCCTCTGCTCTCAGCCTTCTACTGGACCTCTATAACCGGATTTGGTTGGAGGGTTCATTTCCGGACCGATGGCGTGAGTCCATCGTCGTCCCCATCCCGAAGCCCGATAAAGACCCCTCACTCCCGTCGAACTATCGCCCCATTTCCCTGACATGCTGCGCCTGCAAGGTTATGGAGGCGATGGTCGCCTCGCGGCTGTCTCTTACTCTGGAGGCGAGTGACCAATACCCTGCTACCCAGGCTGGTTCCCGGCGCTTCCGGTCTACCACCGACCCCCTCCTCCCCCTTAGCCACGACGTGCAGGAGGCTTTCTCCCGGCGTCCATTTGTACTCGCCGTCTTTTTCGACCTCCAGAAGGCCTACGATACTACTCGGCGGAGCGCGGTCTTTGACTGCTTACGCTCCCTGGGTTTCGTAGGCTTTCTCCCCTCCTTTATTTATAACTTCTTGTCCACCCGTTCTTTCCGCGTCCGCATCGGTTCTACCCTCTCTTACCGTTTTCCGTTGGAGGAGGGTGTCCCTCAGGGTAGTGTCCTTAGCGTCCTGTGTTTCTCACTAGTGATGAACACAGTCGCTACGGTCCTGCCTACTTCCGTTCGTAGCTCCCTCTATGCCGATGACCTGGCTATCTACTGCTCTGGCCGCCTCCCGTCTTTGGCTGAACGTCGACTCCAGCTAGCCATCAACGCGGTGGTTCGCTGGGTGTCCTCGGTTGGCTATGCTTTCTCACCCTCTAAGTCTTCCAGTATGCTTTTCCGTCTGTCGCATACCTTCGCCCTTACCCTTGCCGGCACTCCTCTTCCCCTCGTCCCATCCGTTCGATTCCTGGGTATGACCCTCGACGAATTTTTCGGTTGGGTTCCACACCTTAGGCGGTTGCGGCAATCATCTCGCCGCACCCTCTCCCTTTTGAGTCACCTGTCCCACATGACCTGGGGGAGCGGACAGGCGTACTCTGCTGCGCCTGTACACCTCCCTGGTGCAATCCCGCATCGACTACGGCTGTGTGGTCTACAGCTCCGCCTCCTCTCCGGCACTCCGTATGCTGGATCCTCTTCTCCACCGTGGCCTTCGCCTGGCGTCGGGTGCCTTCCGCTCGTCCCCCGTCGCTAGTCTTCAGGTGGACTGCGGACACCCCCCCCCCCCCTGCCCCTTCTCATGGCGAAGTGTTACCTTCGCATCTGCCGCCTCCCGAGGTCCCTACTCTTCTCCGCGATCTCCCAGGCGCTACCCCGGCCTGACACGAGGCATTTCGCTGCCTCCCTGGCCGACGTCTTTTCGTCCCTGGGGATCCCCCCACCCTCTATTCTGCCGTTCTCCTTCGACCTGTCGCCCCCCTGGCTGACCACCCCTATCTGCCGCTGCCAGGCGCTCCGTGGCCTGCGTAAGGAGTCTCCTCCTACCGTCCTCCGGTCTTCTTTTCTGGCCCATCTTCCCGTACACTCGGACGATGTTCCCGTCTACACCGACGGCTCGCGCTCCCCTGCAGGTGTCGCGGCCGCCGTCTTCTCTCCGTCGCTGTCACCTACCTCCCGGGATATCCCCCTGCCGGTTCAGGCCTCCATCTTTTCCGCGGTCTTCCTGTACCATCTTTTCGGACTCGCTGAGCGCCCTTCAAGCGCTCGAGCGCTATGATTCCCCGGACCCCCTCGTACGCATTATTCAACAGGAGTACCATGTCCTGCACACCGTTCACCGGATCCGGGTCACCTTCTGCTGGGTTCCTGCCCATGTCGGTGTTTCCGATAATGAGGTGGCTGACCGCACAGCCCGGCCCGCTCCCCTTCTCTGACTATGTGCAGGTCTTTCGGTCCCTCTACGACCGCATATGGCAGCAGTCCTGGGACGATGCCACCGGAAATAAACTCTGGTCCATCCGACCCCGCCTGTCATATTGGGCGTCCTCTTTCCACCGCTCCCGACACAAAGAGGTCGTCCTTGTGCGGCTTCGCATCGGCCATACGCGCCTCACGCACGGCTATCTTATGTCCCGGCAGGAGGCTCCTTGTTGCGCCTCCTGCCAGTCGCCCCTCACCGTCTTTCACATCCTTGTGGAATGCCCCACCCTGTCGTCAGTACGTCGTCGCGCCTTCCCGTTCCTCTCTGATTTCCCCCTCCCCGATCGTTTACGTCTTATGCTCGCTGAGAGCCCTCTCTTCTCGCTTGACCGTCTTTTCCTTTTCCTCTCCCAATCTCGCCTCCTCTCTGAGCTTTAGGTGACTTCTCACCCGTCGTCCGCGGTCCTCCCACTTCTAGTGCCTTTCCCCCGTCTCCGTTTCTCTTATTCTGCTTCGCCACGATATCCGCCCCATTTCAAAAAAAAAAAAAAAAAAAAAAAAAAAAAAAAAAAAAAAAAAAGGACATTTCAACAAATTTGCAGAAAAGATGTTTTCTTAGTCAGTTTTGAATGGCAATTCAATATACTGTACCGTTTTAACCGCGCGTGAGCTGGTTAAAAGAAATATTACCCATAATTTGTCACGATTAATACCATCAAATGCCTTAAAATCATTCAGGAAACAAAAATATATTGGCATCTATAGTTTGGTGTTTACAGACCATTTCCTTCAAGGTATACACACACATATCAGTACCGTGTTTCTTTTTCAAACCAAATTGGTTATCACTAGTATACAGGTAACATTCAAGTCCATTAATACATAATACTGGCCTACAGTTATTTTTGCTGTTGATTTTACCCTTTTTATCTTTTAGTACTGGCACCAAAACGGATAACACTGTATCTGGCAAAACACCATGTACAAGTAAACTTGTAAAGCACAAAGCTAACAGAGGCATTAATCTGTCATTACTAAATTTCATATGCTCAGCAGAAATACCATCAATACCACATGATTTGTTACAATTTATGGATTTTATGGCCTGTTTAGTCTCAAATACACTAACTCTTATAGCTGGACTATAGGTAGCATCACAGTTAACATTATTGTTCTTATGTACAAAGTTGAATAACTCGCTGTAATGTTCTTTCCATAATTTGACTATATTCTGTCTCAGTTACATTTTCAATATCAGCAGGGACACACATTACACTATTATTGATCGTTTTTAATTCTTACCAAAAGTTTCTTGGATTCTTACTGGGAAGCTTTCTAGGCAGAGCATCCCTACTTAACTCATCATCATAATTTTCATCGCGCGATATTATTGTTCTTTATAAATCATTAGTTACACCCCATTTGGAGTACGCGATCCAATTTTGGAATCCGCAAAGATATAGACAAAATCGTGTGTGTTCAAAGACGAGGAACAAAGATGATTCCATCGCTAAGGTCGAAGTCGTACGAGGATAGGCTCAAGGAGTTAAAATTGACTACACTCGAGACTAGGAGGCTAAGGGGTGATCTAATCCAGGTTTTTAAAATGAACGGGTTCGATAACGTAAATAGAGAACTTTTTCGAAATATCACAATATAATAGAACTAGAAATAGCGGGTGTAAGTTGACAAGTAGAAGGTTCGAGACAGCAGTTGCCAAAATTTTTTTTACGCATAGAATAGTAAATAGCTGGAATAGTTTGCCAGTAGAAGTAATTAGTAGCACGTCTATAAACGTTTAAAAATCGATTAGACGCATATGTTGCTAGATTGGGTATAGTTTATAGTAGTAAAATTAAGGTTGTTGTGGTTCGGAACCCACGTAAAATTGTAGGTCCCCTCCGCCACCACGGAGGGCATGCGCAATACACAACTACAGTTAGGTAAACCAGCCATGAGTGGATCTTAGGGTCTTTGTTGGTCTGAAATAAATTTTATATATATATATATGTTACTCACACACAAAACTTCTTGTAGCTTTTTGGTTTACGCCGCCGCTTCGTAAAATTTGCAACTGTACGGAGTTACCCCATGTGCATATCCGACGGCATGGTGAAAACGACCATAAGCCGTTCCCAATGAGGCCCAGATGATAGCAACATATTAAACGACAAATAAAAATAAAATCATTACACATGGAAAAATAAAAGGCAAAGGCCGCTGCTAGGTTTTCAGAATAAGATTGTGGTAATCGAAACGCACTCTAATGGAGTAACAATGGTTTGCAAAACATTCTACATTACATCATGAGTGAATACAGAAAGTCAAGAGCATACATAGTAGTTTGTATGAATCTTCTGGAGAAGTCTTGACATTGTCCTCCATGTTCATAAAATTCAGCCGGTTTTAATGGAAAAAACGTACAAAGACTGGTGTGCAAGTCATCTAAAGAAGTATACTGTTTCTCGTCAAGATAGTTTTGCAGACTCCTGAAGAGATGATAATCTGAAGGCGCAAGGTCTGGAGAATATGGATGATGTGGAAGTTTTTCCCACCCAAGCTCCTCAATTTTTGCACAAGTGATCCGAGCGGTATGAAGACGTGCGTTGTCGTGGTGGAACACGATTCCTTTCCGATTAACCAAAGGTCTCTCTTCTTTTAGTGCAGTGTTCAATCGATCCAGTTGTTGACAGTAGACTTGAGCGGTGATTGTTTGGTTGTGTGGTAAGGTTTCAAAGTGTATTACACCACCTTTATCCCACCAAACACTAAGCAACACCTTCCGAGGGTGAAGATTTGGTTTTGGCTGTGGTGTCGCTGGTTCTCCGGCACAAAGCCACTATCGACGGCGCTTAACATTCTGGTAGTATCCACTTTTCATCACCAGTTACTAAACGGTGCTAAAACGGATCTTGGAGTTCACGGGAATGAAGAGCTGTGCTAATGTTTACCCGCATTCTCAGATTGTCGACCGACAATTCATGTGGCACCCATTTTCCTAACTTAGGCACTTTCTCGAGTTGTTGCAAATGTCGATGGATGGTGGACGGGGGATGAATCGAGTTTCTGGCCAATTCTTCGATAGTTGTTGAACAGTCTTCTTCAAGTGCGGCTAACAGCAGGTCATCATCAAACTCAGCAGGGCGTCCAGAGCGTGCTGCATCTGTCAAACAGCAGTCACCATTCCTAAACTTTTGAAACCATCTTTGACATTTCCTCACATGCAGAATATCGTTGCCATAAACATTCTGAGTATTTCGCGTTGCTTCAGTAACACTATTCCCTTTTTTGAACTCGTAAAGCATTATATTCCTGATACCGCCATGTTTATGAGGGGTTCACATAAAGCAAAACACACGTCTTCACTGGTCAAGGTCTGTAAAGTATGTAGCGAAACACGATAGATCTCTTAGATATAACCTTCGGAAAATTTATGCTTAAACCGAATAGGACTAGTTTAAACTTAATCTATCGTAAAAAACGACATTACTTGATGACCTGATATATATATATATATATATATATATATATATATATATATATATATATATATATATATACCCCGCAAGGGGGTTCTAAGCTCGTGCTCTTGAGTGCTCTTTGTGCTCGTTTGTACGTGCTTGTTCCTGGAGGTTTCACGTGCGCCCTCCCGGCCCTAGCACCCAAGGATGATGGGGCTCGACCCTGCAGTCCTTGGTCTTTTTCCACTTCGACTGTCCCCTCCACCCTTTCTTTTTCCTCTGTCTTTCCTCTCACTTTTTCTTTGTTTTTCCGCTGAGATATGCCCTTTAAATAGAGGCGAATCGGTTCTTCCTAAAAAAAAAAAAATAAAAATAAAAAAAAATATATATATATGCGCCTCGGTGGTGTAGTGATTAGCGTGGCTGACTACGAATCCATCGGCCCCGGGTTCGAGACGCGGTGGCGGCAGCCGGCGTGCAGCAAAACCCACCTGTTCATTCTTCTACAAAATAAAGAAAGTGGTTGGTAGATAAATGGGTACCCTGGGTGGCCTAGTGGTTAAAAACGCTGGGCTGCTGGTGGGGCGTGGTTCGGATTCAACGTTAAACTGTAGGTCTAAGGTGGAGTAAAAAGCTTTACCTTCGTCAGAATGAACAATTCGGACGGAAGCTAACGAAAGGTTATGCGTTCCAAAAGTCTGCAATAAACGCCGCTCCGACGCGTTCACCACATGAAAAAGCCCTGCATGTACGTACTATGTCTATATACATTTGGTTTGTTCCTGTACTTGAATATAATCCTCAAGTGTTTGCTGAACCTCTAACAAAGACAGGAAATAATACTCCCATAATAGGACCAAAACAGTGTAAAGTAAATGCTTCACAGAATGGGTTCGGGGACCCTTTTCCCAAATTTCTTCTAATCACTGGCACGCAGTGTGATCTCGAATAGTGGTGCACTGAACTCTTAGTATTTAATACTCTTTGAAGGCACTACAATAGGGTTGATGTATCTAATCACGTCTAAAATTACGATTACGAATTTCGTTAACTACTTCGTAAAAGCTACTCTTAAAATTACAAAATTTCAGGCTTCGTATTTACGTGTCAGTGCCGTTATAAAGTCTCTAATTTTAAAATTATCCTCGAAAAATATTTCCTATATGAAAACTGAATCATCATCAGCGTCCGAGATTCAGTCGCCAAACGGCAACACAGAACACAAAAAATTTATACCAGGGGTAAATAAAAGACCCAACTTTCACTTTTCTTTTTACTAGTACTTTTGGAACTGCTTTTTCGTTCCTGGCGCTTTGCTCACTTTCAGAACATTATATCTAACTGTCTTGGAAAGTGGCCTGCACTCACCCACCGTGACTACATCTCCAATGCGAACGTCACTGCAATGAGAATAATCGAATAAATCAACAATGTGGAGGCACTTTAAAAAGATAAGCTAGGCTAACAGAGCTTAACATACTATTACTTTGCCCTAGTAATATTCTGACTGCTTGAAATCTGTCTTGACAGATGAGCTGACCTGATTTCTAAGTGAACTTTCAATGGCTGGAATTTGACATTTATTTCGGACTGAATTAATCTAACGGGCTAAATAAATAACGTATTTCTAATTATGCAAACTGAAATTGAAAATCAAAAAAGTAGTGGAAGTAGGCGCCAAAAACTGAATTTGAACACAAGCCAAAACTGGCTCAAATTGTGTGTGCCTACATCTAAGATAAAGTTCGAATAGCGAGAAAAAGGCAAAAATACATTCAGATCAGACAACCAAACCGTACTGCGGGGGGGTAAAAAAAAAAAAAAAAAAAAAAATATATATATATATATTTTTGACTACCAACAATGAAAGTTTCTGGAAAGCTTAAAATTGAGAAAAAAAATTAAATAACTTGCATGGTAGCTATGCACTGCGATCTTTAATGAACTACAAAACCAGAATGGCAGGCGAAATATAATTATTTTACGACGACATACAAGCCTAACAGATCGTTTTCCTCGACCTTTCGCCAGCTGACAAAAATAAGTTTCTCTTAAGGGAC
Organism: Bathynomus jamesi; assembly: GCA_023014485.1. NCBI lineage: Eukaryota > Metazoa > Arthropoda > Malacostraca > Isopoda > Cirolanidae > Bathynomus > Bathynomus jamesi. Next base: position 1,217,149 of record JAJOZX010000462.1, on the reverse strand, counting down.
TCAAATCGACAGTGAGGAAACTATACGATACAAATTTATTGTTCCACTTCCCAACTACATATTCAGATAAGAATACTATATTATTATTAATTATACTAATAATGAGACAAAATAAGGGACAGGTGCGGCGGGATGGAAACCCCTCCCTCCTGTATGTAACTTTCCACAAACAGGAATGGTCAGAGAAGAGTCATAGCGGGGGCTTTCCACGACGGCTCAGGCTGGGGTGTCTGAATGTGCGTGGATGTGGTGAGAATGATAAGAAGGGAGAGACTGATGCTCTCTTTAGAGAGGCCTGTAGGTCCTGCCCTTGAGTGAAACAAAGCTGAAGGGTAAGGGTGTGGAGTGGTTTGGGAATGTTCAGGGCGTAAAGTGCTGGGGATAGGGGTTGCGTTTCTGATAAGTGATGGGCTATGGGAATGTGTGAAAGAATGTAAGGAAGCGAGTTCAAGAGTGATGCGGGTTAGAATGAAACTGGGCCAAGAGAGATGGATGATGGCTAGTGCGTATGGATCGGGGAGCGAGAAGAATGAAGAGATAGAATGTGTTCTGGGACGAACTGGGAGTGTGTTTGGGTAGTTCTGATGCGAGGGACCCAGTTGTCGTGCTAGGGGACTTGAATGGGAGCGGATGATGTGCCAATTGAGGGTATAGTTGGGGTACCTGGTGTGAATGAAGTGGGGAAAGGTTAGTTGAGTTGTGTGCTGAAAGAGAATTGATGACTGGGAATACGTGGTTTCGTAAAAGATGTACACAAGTACACGTGGGTGAGTGGTGTCCGAGGTGATAGGGCACTATTGGATTGTGTGTTGATGACGAGATCTGCTAGGATGAGGTTGTTAGATGTGAATGTGATGAGAGGAGTGGCAGGTGGAATGTCTGACCACTTCTTGGTGGAGGCGAAAGTGAAGGTTTGTGGTGGGCGTGGAGTAAGAGGAGGGGGGGTAGTGTGCCTGTGAGAGAGGTAGTGAAAGCGAGCGAACTAAGGAAAAGGGATTGTGAACAGATGTATCAGACTGAATGAGGAATGGCGCAGGGTGGGAGAGCGAAACAAAGGGTGCGGAAGATGAGTGGCAGATATTTAGTGAAGCAGTGCTGAAGTGTGCAACTGAAGTTTGTGGTATAAGGAAGGGTGGGGGTTGGACATAAACGACGGGGTAGTGAATGGTGAATGTGGAGGCTGAAATGTTGAAATAAAAGAAGTATATGCTCAGTACTTGCAGAGCAGAAGTGTGGGTGATTGGGAAGAATATAAAAGGAAGAGCTGAAAGAGAGCAAATGAGATGGGGGATGAGGGTGTCAGAAAATTTCATGGAGAACAAGGAGCCATTTTGGAGAGAAGTGAATAGTGTGAGGAAAATGAGAAGGCAGATGAGCATGACTGAAGAGTCAATGGGGAAGTGATGACAAGGTGGAGCAAGTATTTTGAGGGATATTGAACGTGTTGGAAGATAAGGAAGCAGATGTGGTATGTTTGGGCAGAGAGGAGGTTCAGAGTATGAGAGTTGTGGCAAATGGGTTGGTCTGTAGGGAGGTGGTGGTGGTGGGAGACCCGTGTCAGGATGAAAGGTGGAAAAGCAGTAGGAGTGGATGGTATTGCTGTGGAGCTCCTGAAAAAGGGCAGTGAATGTAGTGTTGATTGGTTAGTGTCTGTTTAATGCGTGTGTATGAACAGAGGCGAGCTGCCTCAGGACTGGCAGAATGCATGTATCATCTCCATATGGCATGGGGGACAAAAATGTATGCTGGAATTATAGAGGAATTAGTCTGCCCAGTGTGCAGGTAAGGTGTATGCGAGTGGTGATTAAAAGGGTGGTGTCTTGCATGGAGCAACAGTGTGTGTGGACCAGGTGCTTGGGTTGAAGATTATGCGAGAGAAATACCCGGAGAAAGAAGATGATTTGTATGTGGCATTAATGGATCTTGAAAAGGTATATGACAGGGTTGAGATAAAGGCATTGTGTGGCAAGTGCTGCAGTCAGTTGTATGGAGTGCATTAGTCAGTTGAATGCAGTAAAAAGTTTTCATTGAGAGGGTGAGTAGTTTCAGTGAAAGTGAGTCTATGGCAGGGCTGTGCGATGTCTCTATGGTTGTTTAATGTGTTTATAGATAGGGTGGTGAAAGAGGTGAATGCAAGGGTCATGGGGGGGGGGGGGGGGGAAGCATGTTGCAGGGGAGGTTCTAGGGAAGTGAATCAGTTGTTGTATGCGGATGATACTGCTCTGGTGACAGTCTCAAGAGTAAAGCCAGAGACTGGTAACTGAGTTCAGGAGGGTGTGTGAAAGAAGGAAGCTAGAGTAAGTAGGGTGAGGTGGATTGATTGCGAGAGAAAAACTGTTGTCCATGAGAGGTGAGAGAGTTGAAGGGGTCTTGTGGAGAACAGATGAGGGTGTGTTAAAATGGTTTGGGCATATGGAGAGGATGGTAAAGGGGATTTACATGTCAGAGGTGGAGGGGGAAAGGGTGAGGGGAGATTTGGGTCAGCAGGGTCTGGACATCTGGGAGGGTGAAAGACACAAGCTGGATAGAAAAAAAATGGAGCAATGTGGTATATACGAGGTGATGGGCTAGGAATGTGCCACCTCAGGGTGCATAAAAGCACTCTGGATAAACCATGGAGTAGTCTGTGGATAATGTTGCCCTGAGGTCAGGGTTGGCCCAATTTGACCCAAGTAGGTTTTTTCAGAAAAAAAGGCAAATATCCCCCCCCCCCCAAATAACTCAATGATAATAAAATAATATAATACATTAATTCTTGCACAGTACACATTCCTGAAATACAGTACATTGAAATAGGAATCAATAAAAGATTCCACATTCACACAAGCTGACTAAGATATTACATTAATGATCTGAACATTTTATTTTCAAGCAAAACATATACCTAACTGCCCAATGAAAATAACTTGTGGTAAATAGTTATTTTTGTAATAAGCTCAGTTATTTAGCTCTATTCTTATACTATTTTGGCCATTGAAACTATGAAAAAGCCATATAAAGCCTAAAAAACCAAGGTAGGTTGTGTTTTTCCAATAAAACCTGGGTTTTTGCCAACCCCGCCTGAGGTGGGTCATTTTTGTCATGACAGCTGATAAAGTGAATGCGAATGATTGAGGCACTTCCTGCCTGCTCCTGACGCAACCTCACTGTGGTGGGAGAGGCATTTAGGTATATAAAAAAAATTATTGATACTTTAATGGATTGATCTACCCTATAAAAACCGTGACATTTTCATATTCAAATCTGTACCATGACATTTACCAAATCTAGAAAATCTAATAAATTTAAACAAACATTAATTATACCCACTTTTTCATGGTAAAATATAGCATTTATAAACCACCATAACATTAATGTGATAGGCTGTGTGTATACTAGTGGCGTGGTTTTGTTCATTAAACAAAAACTAGAATGTTTTAAAATTCTCACACAGTACTTTCTTCTTGACCACTAACTGAAATAAATCTAAACTGTTTAAGTTTCAAAAAACACTACCTTTAAACTTATACACAACACAAACTAGAATGGTACAAAAAAATATTTAATGCACTTCAGAAAGATTTACAACAATGACGCAAAACCCAACAAACAATTTGCCTAAGCTTTTGGTCAGCTCACAATTTCAATGCTTCCCTGAAGTATAATTTTGTGGGAAAAAATATCCCTACAGATTATATTCAAACTAGACTTTTTGCATGGACATTCATCTTTGGCAATAAGTGTTTGTCTCTACATCCAACATAAATGTGAAAATTGACAAACTAATTCTGTTATAACCTAAAGCCTATGTAAAATTCATTTTAAGAGACATAGTTGTAAATACTATGCTCTGAACATATGAATTTTTTAATCTACCTGCTTTCACTCCATGACTATAGACAGCTAAAGCCATGGGAAAAATGCAGGATATTTATACACAACTTTGAAACTTTCAATTCCAAAAATCAGAAGGTTTGTGCAAGAAGCACATGTATAACTTGAGCAAATATTTGTGAGAAGTAGAGGAAGACCATGGAAAAAGGGTCCATGTAATTATTATTATTAAATATAGTTGACATATAAATGTTATAGGAATTAATGAGAATCTAAGAGGAGTGGAAGTGGTTTGTGAAGTGTAAATGGAACCACTGGTTTCACATGATGGACTACTAAAAGTACAAGTTACCCCCTCCCCCCCCAAAAAAAACTGCCATGAAAAGCAACACTAAATCCCTCAGGTTGGCATGGCACCTATTTCTGGGGGTGATGCCTGAAGTACTGTTGTTCTTGTGTAATTTAGTTAAAGAGCTTAGGTACCAAGTTCAAGCATCATGCCTACCTCAAGAAGAATAGGAAGCAATTACACACACACACACACACACACACACAAGCGAGATCCAGCTACCAATCAATCAGTCTCCAGAATATTAACTAAAATAATAATTTACTTTATATAAAAATGTTAACCTGGAAAATGTTGAAATGTCAGGGATTTTGAGTATTTCAAGTTTCAAAAATTATATGCTTCACAAGCTTTTGCATTCCAGAAATTTAACGCAATTTAAACCCTAATTTACCCATTACCATTGTTGTAACCAGTCACTAGATTTAACCATGTATTCAATATACATTATACAATACATGACAATGTTTTCCAAAGTCTTTGGGCACAGTAGATACGCAGACACTCGATAATTAATAATTGGCGCTGGATGATTAATGAAAATGTCAAATTATTTCTTACCGGAAGCAGGGAGAAAGATGAACAGACATATTCCTGTGCCTTTTCTCAAATCTTAAAAAGGAGGAAAAATTATGCAAGTTACTTTTCTTAGAAACTGAGAAAGACTATTGAAGCATACAATGGCACTTAAAAGAATTAATGCTCCAGTATATTGTATGCGAGAGTTTTATTAATGACTAAAAATGCTATGTACCATGATGTACAAACTACACCATACTGTTCTCAACATCTATTATTTAATCTTTGACCCAAATTACCATATAAATTAGATATACTGTATGCTTGAACACTAAATACAGTTTAGCAGCCAAAACAGTTTCAAAATATGCATTAAACTTACCTGTTATATTTTTTAATATAATGAAGATAATCTCTTCTGATCACGATAGTTTTATTCATTTTCATTTTCAAAACTACACCAGTTAAAATTCTTCCACGAATAGAAACATTCCCAGTAAAAGGACATTTCTTATCAATGTACGTTCCTTCAATTGCCTGTGGGAACAAATGTTATTTCAAGGAAACTGACATTCAAGTGGGCCATTAAATTCTTCAAACTAATGAATATAGTCATCACCAGATCACTGATCTTCAACAACTGTTTAACCCTTTCATTCACAAATAGTGTTCTTTAAACCACAAAGTATAAGATACAGTAAGAGTATTGTTATTTGAAAACAAATATGTATGCAGCTAGTCATTTAAACTACATTTTGGGTTCCTTTTCTGACAAAATTGAACCTACCTTAAACATGTAGAACCATTTGTAAAAAAGTTGCATTTTAGTACAATATATATTTTTATTTCCAGTTGGGCATTTGTGTCCTACTGTGACTGAAAGGGTTAATGTTGAAGTACCTACTATATAAATTAGTCTCAGACAACTTCAGTTCTTGTCAGTGAGGGAATAAATAAATATGCACAACAAAGCTAAAATATGGAATCAGTTATTAAAAAACTTCTTTTTTTAAAATTATACCAAAAAGTTATTTTGCATTTTCAAATTAATTTTCTGGAACCATATCAAAGTCAACACACACAGTACACTAGTATTGTAGTAAGTGAACTAAATAAAAATCTGTAATCAATATTAGGAAAACAATCACAAACCTCCCTCGGGATCTTGAAACCTAATCCCACTTTGCGTACATAACGTTTATTCTTTGCTTTCTCCTTTTTAGAGGAAAGTTTTGATGGGACTGTGAAAGTGGCCTGCTTTTGATATGCCTTTTCATTCTGAAAAACATGCAAACATGCATAGTAGTAGTAAAAAATAAAAACACAGTTAAAAAAAGAAAAGGAGAAGGGGGAATAGGGAGAGTAAGTAGGGTGTCACACACTAAAAGATTACACAATACCCTCTCACCTCGCGGGGGGGTTTGAAACCAAGCCCTATGTCACGCAAGTACCTTAGCCCCCTACGCTTTTTGGGTAAAACCTTTTTACGGTTTTGGAAAATGGTTGGTTGCTTTTGGTAAGATCTTTCATTCTGTAAAAGTCATTCCAGCATAGTTCATATTAAACCTTTGATTTATAACATTTCTCAATTTCATAATTTTTAATCAGGTACAAATATTCAATCATCCGTAACTTCAACCAAGTTGTCTCCTTAATGGAACCAAAACAACAATACTTGGAAATATTTATTTAAAAGTTACTTTGTCCCAGTCTTCCGAGTATTAATAGTAACCTGGCCAGGCCAAATGGGTCAGAAAATTGGACCAAAATGATTGTACACCATATTTATCAAGACTATTTAAAAACATGGGGAGCCAATGAATCCACTTTATTATAGTAGTAGTCCAGAATCTCCTATGTATCATAGATTCTTATAATTATGAAGTGATACTCTCATATAAAGTTGGTGCAACTGAATGAATCATCATCATTAATAAACCTACATTTATAATTAAATAGGAATTTAATAATAATTAAAAAAAATTGAACAAGTGGTATTTTTTGTTTATATGCAATAAAGATTTAAAGTTTGGCCTAGGTTTGGATTGGTGCATTATGCATAACAACCAAACTAAAATTCTACTCTATTTGAAATAAACAATTTCCAAGGGATGGTTTTCCATCAATTTACCAATGGAATAGTTTCAAGTAAATTCTATCACACACACACACACACACATATATATATATATATATATATATAGATATATATATATATATATATATAATATATATATATATATATAATATATATATATATATAATATATATATATATATATATATATGAAAAATTATTTCACGAAAGTGACACGTGAAAAATATTTATGATGAATAAAACCACGAAGGGAAAAGAAACACAAAGGGGTGCTCAAGCGCTTTCGTCTAATGACATCCTCAGGAACACTGTGTTCCTGAGGATGTCATCGAAAGCGCTTGAGCACCATTCTGTGTTTCCTTTCCTTCGTGGTTTTATTCATCATATATATATATATATATATATATATATATTAATATATATATATATATATATATATATATTATATATACACACACACACACACACCTCATACTTAAAAAAAACCCTCAGCCTCAGACTTAATGCCAGGTGAAAATTACTCTCATCCTTTGCAATGGGGCTTGGTAATTTTTTCATTTTCATTGTTTAAATCTTGATAAATATTTCAAAATGTATACAAGTACAGTATGTAACACAATTAGATTTGATAATGTAACCACATAGAATTAAAAAAAAACAGCTTTGGCCTTGAGGTCTTTTTAAAGAATGCTAGCTGGTAGGCCTCATGAGTTCCAAAAGACTCATCACCATCTTTGATCTTGTCACGTAATTTTGAAAAGTTAATATCACTTAAGCATATTTGGAGATGAGAAATCTGATACCGTATCTTCTATTGCAAGTTTTAACTCCTCACAAAGCAAGGTACTTTAAAAGTTGTTTATATTGTGCCTATTCAATACAAAAGTAATGAATAGAAAAAGTACAGTACTCTTGTGGTTTGCTTTAAAAAGGTCAGGTGTTACTATTTCTGGGCCCATTCTGTCAATGTAGCAACAATGTTTTTAGATTAAGTCTAGAATACAATTTTCAAATAAAGTTCCTTAATTACATTTAACTGACAATGATGTTCTATAACACATTACTGGCCCATTGGCTCTTATAACTATGATCTTTGGATTAATAAAACAGTAAGACAGTTCATGTTCATTTTTTGCTTACCATGTACTTTATTATTAACCCTATAATGGCGGAATTTTTTGTAGGGTTGTTATGAATGCGTGTATTTGAAAAGTTAACTAAAGGCAACATTTGATGGTAAAGGGTTAAATAAATTGGGTCATTCCAGGACAAAAAAAAAGTAACTACTCCAACTTGGATTTTTCTCAAATTTAGTATATAAGGTTTTTGTACAAAAATATGAAATCTCCCAAGTTTTAGCACAATCAGAGTAATGGTTCAAAAGTTATGGGCCTCCCAATATTGGGGTTGGGGGCTGGCCCCTTAATGTTTAAAAAGTCCATAACTCAGTCCCTAATTGAGCTAGGAAAAATATTTTAAAACCATTTGAAAGCTCAAACCCTAGAGAATAATTGACTAAGTAATAAAATGCATTTAATAAAATAGTTAAAAAGTTGTATCAGTTTGAATAGGGGGGGGGGGGGCCACCCCCCTATGATACAGATATTCAAGATTTTTTTTTTCAGCATTTTGTACCTCAGTTACTCTTCTATATGACTTAGTCAATGAATGTGTATTTTTACCTTTAAGTTCTGTATTGTTTTGCACTATTATAAGGTACTTGCTAGTGAAAAGATGACATATTAGCCCAAGTTCAGGAATTGGGCTATACTAACTATATAATAGTTTTATCTTAACTATATATATTGCACACACACACACACACACACACACACACACATTATTAAAATGAGAGAGAATTTGTACTGCCTGTTTGTAAGGTCGAGTGGTATCACAGTTGTGTAGTCATGCTACAACTTGTCATAGCAAAATGAGATTGTTTGAGGGCTCCTTCCATTAGCATGAGCCTTGGTTATTGAGAATTCAGTTTGCCTTTCATGACCACATGATAAACACTGCTCATATATTGTACCGTATCTGCTTGCCATATTATTTTAGTGCCTTGACTATATTGTTATCATTAAAAATCATTAACATTTACTATTCTTTCTACTTATTACAGAAACTGAAGCTGATATATAAATTTTAAACATGTCTTACCATTTAAATTATCATAAACAGTGTTGTGATCCCTTTAAGAGACAAGAAAAGAATCTTAGAGAGTTTAAGAAATTTACCATTAAATGTAACAGAAAAAAATCCTGCACTCTTTAATTGGAAAGTTTGTACAAACTGTTCTGTAAGATTAAATGAACTTGAAGAACCTGATAAATTATTTAATGATGTTTTTGAAACTGAGTCATCTACAAGTACCTCTTCATTTCAAAGCAGTCCAGGAAGTACACATTTGCAAACTGACAATCCTGGTGAGATCAGTGATATTGAAATTTGTAGAGAACAAACCAAGAACATTCTTGAAGAAATGGAGATTTCGCCAATAAAATTCTGTAAGTAGTGTTTGAATTATAATTTGAGAACTTATTTTTGAAAAGTAGTTATCAGAAAATGCATTATATGATTTTCAAAAATCATCTAAACTCTTATCTTTGTGTATACATTGTTTCAAAGGTTATCAAAATAATGCAGGTTTATCAAACTTGTAAACATAACATTCTTTAACAATTTAAGGAATTGCAAAAAAATAGTGATGTACAATAAATGAATTCTGATTAGTTATTAAATTATGAGAATTTGTTGCTGTAACTTACAGCAATTCTAAATTTTGGATGATGCCTAATTTCAGATGGTATGAACACAGAGGATATCTAAAAAGGTATCAGACAAATACAACAAGTGTGTATCTACTTTGAAAAAGAATTTTTAACAGTCTTTCTCAGCATCTGTGGATGAGGGAGCATCTACATCCGAGAGATTATGCATGGAAAAAGAATTGGAAAGGTAAGAATTGCTCAAATTCAACTAAATTAGCAACTCATGGTCACAATTAAAGACTCTTGACGTATATAATTTTAGATGTTTTAAATTTCAATAGCCTAACTTTTCTTCAATATCATTCTTATGTACAGAAAACAATCACACCATTTTAACAATGTCTAAAAAATATCCATAGAAGGTAGATATTCTTATACTTTTTCTATTTAGGTCCTGATCTTAGAGTACATTAAATTAATAATTTCAATTTAAGAAAATTCTGATATCCCCTACCTTTTATTTATCTAATAGGTACAAAACTATGATGAGGGAGCTCAATGAAGCATTCAACTCTACAACTTCCTACCAAAGGTTGCAGATTCTTACTCTATCCCCAAAACTCAGAGTTCTTTGGGGCTAGTAGATAGCTTGTTGATAAAGCCAGGAGCATGACGCAACAGTATGGAATATTGCCAAATGTTCCTAAATACAGTAAAGGGAAAAAGATAAGTGATGAAACTATTTCTAATGTGACAGCTTCTTATGAGAACCCAGAATTTAGTTGGGTGTATCCAGGTAAAAAGGACCGTGTTAGTGTCAGAGACAAAGATGGAAACAAAATTTACAAACGAAAGCATCTCTTACTCAGTAATTTGAAAGAACTGTATCTTAGGTATAAAGAAACTGACTCGAGTATAAGTTTTTCAACATTTGCAGCTCTTAGACCCAAATGGTGTGTATTGCTGGAGGTACAGCTACACACTCAGTTTGTATTTGTACCTATCACCAGAACCCCAAATTAATGGTTTCAGCAATTGGTGACAAGGACTTGACTTGACTTATTCATTGATTCAAAAAAGTGTCTGCAATGTAGACAACATTAAACGTATGTTACACCAGTGTAGAGAATGTCCTGGTGTTGCTGGTGAAGATAACTATTTGAACATATTAAATGTACTGACTTCCATGGATTCAATTGAATATGACCAGTGGACCAGCACTGACAGGGCAACTTTGTCAAATGTAACTGTTACAGTGGAGGAATTCATTGAAAAACTTTCAGAATCAATTTATTCTCTTACTTGTCATCATTATATAGCCAAGTCGAAGCCTCTACATGAAGACCCTTAAGCAAAATCTCAGTGAAGATGAAGTTTTAGTACTGGGAGACTTTTCTGAGAACTATTGAATCTTTCATCACTCAAGATGCACCACAGAGCTTCCATTGGACAAATGAACAAGTTATATTACACCCAATGGTTATATATAAAATGGAAGTGGTAAATTGAGCCACACTAGCTATTGTATCATTAGTGATAGTTTAGATCATACCACCACAGCAGTGTATACATTTCAACAATTTTTAGTTCAAGACATTAAAGTGAGATTCCCTGTGAAAACAATGAAATATTTTTCCAATGGTTCTGCTGGACAATACAAAAACCATTTTAATTTTAGCAATTTATGCCATCATGAAACAGATTTTGGTATAAAGGCAGTGGAGGAAGTGTGAAGAGAGCAGCAGCTAAAGCTAGTTTGCGAAGAACAACAACAGGACATCTTGTCTCCACAGAGTTTCTATGACTTTTCTACACAAAATTTTCAGTCCAAGTTTAAATTCATTACAAAAGAACAAATAAATCATAATTAAACAGAACTCAGTAGTAGGTTTGAAAAAGCAGTGACAGTGAAGGGCACATGAGGTTTTCACAGAATTGTGCCAGTCACAGAGAGTCACATTAAAGCTTATTTAGTTAGACATGAATCCAGATTTATCAAATGAGCAAAAATTTCCTGTGGGAAAGTATGTTACATGTATTTACGATGGTAAAAAATATCTAGGAATCATTTTAGATTATTCATAAGAATGCCAAGATTATAAAATCAAGTTTCTAACTACTTCTGTTCATTTGCACAATAAATGAAGGTTATATTTGAACAGAGCACACCAAAATACACTTGAAAAGTATATTTTTTACTACATTTTATACAATAAATCATTACCTAACATGTTCATGTTACGAGATCTCATAAATGATGCATTACCACAGGAAACGTGCAAAACACCTCAAAATTAACCAGAAAAGTTTGCTCATCATTTTCGTTTAAACTAACGAAAATATCATGATAACCTAACCAATCATCAAGGGCGTACAGTTGACCTAACCGGGCATTCAATTGACCTAACTGGTTAATATTGGTTATTTCATCTAAATATCTTCTGATCTTTTTGTATTAGGCACTCACTCACATTTCGGGCAAGTTAAGGATGAGAGAATAATGCCATAATTGATAAAAACATCCAATGCTTTCTTTTCATCTAGGGCACATGATGAATAAAGTTCTCAAAGTCAAAACCACACGAATGGCACGTCATAATTCTATCACAAACACCACGAAACTGAATCCAATTAGAAAAAAAAAATAGCCAGAACAGAAACCAATAAACTAATTAAGTTGCAGAGTAGCGAAAAAATAGCCCAAAAATTAGTGTATTTATATATATATTATTAGCATCATAATTTTCACCATTAATATGCATTTGCACAAAAAATGAGTGACAAATTTGAATAAAGTGACTAAAACTACCTCATAAAAAGTTATTTTGATTTACAGGTCCAGCCCATGTCATTTAAAACATATTAACTGAAGCCAAAAACATCCTTCATGAAATGTCAACTCCTAATATTCAAGCTGGCACAAGAGTTGTGTGTATCTTTGAAATACATGATACTGAGAATTAGGCTAGGTACCAAAAATGTTTCCGATTTAATGTATTGTATAGCAATTATTTTTATTCAAGTAATGTCTTAATTTGTTCAATAAAACAACCATACTAACAGTATTTTTTTTTTTTGCCTTTGAAATTGACAAAGTTGAGAAAGTTATTATTGAGTTTTAGGAAAACACTAATAAGTTTATCTTATAGCTATACTTAATCCACTTGTAAGTCAAGGAAAACATCCTATAAGAGCTTGATATGTAAAACAGGAATAATGGTGTAAGTTCAGAATCCAGCAAATAGAATGTGTTTTTAACCACCACCACCATCTAATGAAGGGGAAAAATACACAATGACATTGACTAAGTCATATAGAAGAGTAATTGAGGTACAAAATGATGGAAAAAAATCTTGAATATTTGTATCATAGGGGGTGTAGGCCCCCCCTAGAAAATATTCAAAGTGATATAACTTTTTAACTACTTGATTAAATGCATTTTATTACTTATTCAATTATTCTTCAGGATTTGAGCTTTCAAATGGTTTAAATTTTTTTCCTACCTCAATTAGGGACTGAGTTATAGACTTAAAAGTTAAGGGGCCAGCCCCTACCACCAAAATTGGGAGGTCCATAGTGATGTTAAAAAAAAGTTTTTTTTGTTTTTTGTTTTTTTAATAATTAATATAGATATTGCCAATTTAATTATAAGGTATACTTTCCAATGATATATATTATAAAAATAAATAAATTAATAAAATAGGCCATATGGTACCAGGTATAGAATGTCCTTTTCAGCCTATTTACAGAAAAAACTGGCCTCTTTCTTGCACTGAAAGTCTTGTATTTTGAGATCCGTTAAACTTGCGAGAACACCGGCTGGGAGCTGACTGCCCATTGTCCAACCTTTCCAGGACTCTCCCATCCATGCCTCGGATTTTGAATCTCCCACTTAACTATCCTTTAGACCTGCGATGACATATTTTCCCCCCCAAGACCATCCATATATACTATATACATACACATACATACCAATATATACATAAATACTTATATACACATATTTATATCTATTATATACCCCATACACACGCATACTCACATATATACCTACACAAACTCATACACCTCTATTTCGCCCTTTCATTACCTCCGAGATCATTTAGCACATACAGTAATATCCATACAGCCAAAAGAAACTGATTAAGCACAGACAGAGCAGCAAAGCTAGTATTTATATCCCAAAATGCAAAATTCCAAGAAAGTGAAGTAAAACATGGTGCTACATTGGCTTCGTCAACATCCAAATCTGCAATAAGTACCAGTACCTGTGATATTGAAACTATATGCTCTAATCAATCTAGTGATAATGATTCTTCAATGGAAATAGAATCAGATAATGAAAGTTAAACACCATTAGGTTAACACAAAGGTTAAAGAAAGAGATGAATTTTTGTTTTTTCTTTTATTTTTCTATTTGGAATATATATATATATATATTATATATATATATATATATATATATATATAATATATACACACACACTGGTATTCTTGCCAATCACAATTATATATATTGTTTTATACCAGTATTATGTATTTTTTATTATGTATATTATACCAGTACCTGTGATATTGAAACTAGCATATATGCTCTACCCAATCTAGTGATGATTCTTCCATGGAAATGAAGGTTAAACAACATTAGGTTAACAAAAAGGTTCAAAAAAAGGTGAATATTTTTTTTTTCTATCTGGAATATATATACTGGTACTATTTGCCAATCACAATTATGTATATTGTTTGAAACGAGAAGAATGTTTTATGTTCTAGTTAAAAAATATATATACATATAAAAAATGAGGGTTTGTTTTTCCTTTCTATTATATACTTTTTGCGTGATTCAGTTTTTCTAAAAGATGACTATATATACTAGGTATAACTGTATAAGCATGGTAGTATAGTAAATTACAGGTAATACTAATATACTTATTAGATTAAAGGAAAGGGAGAAAAAAAAAAAAAAAAAACTACCTTCGTTTTAAACAAAAAAAAAGACAAAAAAAAAACGACAATAAAAAATGACTCGCATCACTAGGGGTCCATAACTTTTGAACCGTTACTCTAAAACTCGAAATTTCGTGTTTTTCAGCATAAACAACCCTGTATAGCAATTTTAAGCAAAATCTAAGTGGGTGTGGTTTCAGACAATGCTTGATTTGTCCTGGAATGACCCTATTATAAAATGACCTCTCAAAAACACGGCATATTTTAAAATCCAGCACATCAAATCCCAAAGGGTGCCAGATTCTATAGAGGTTACTGTAATATGATGATTATGACCATACAAAACTTGTACTGTCCAGAAAAATGCCTCAGTACCATTCATGTAGAATTTTTGCACCAAATAATTATGTTGGACAAAGAATAATGCAAATAATTTTGTCAAATTTTATTGGTTTCTTTCTATTAGCCAACTAATCAAAATCAAGAATGCTTTAATATATTTACCATTAAATTTTATTGGCAAATACTGCCAAAAAACTCTTAACAGTTTTGTCAATGATTGCATGGACACCATGGAGGTGTACACATGTGTGTGCATAAATTTTGACTCAATGACAATGCAAACTTTGAGCCATGTTTTTCCAAAATGTGAACAAATACAATGCTGATGAATAGTGAAAGTGGGGTAAATTCAATTTGCAGGTAATAAAAGGTATTTTTATTATTTAGGTCTACTTGAGTAATAATCATGCAAATTTTATTGCATTTTATAATGTACTGGTACAGTCAGCCCTGCTATAATACATACTATTACAATGCAGATTTGTGTTTACACTAAGTATTTTAAGACCCTAAAACTGTTATTACATGGAAAAATTCAAATTACACGCAAAAAAACAAAAAACCATTAAAAATATCAAGATGACAAAAACATTCACTGGCTTATAGTTAACTAAGTACTGTCAGATTAAACATACAGCCTAACGTTCAAAACCTTTCCTCACTGAGAGTTTAACTTTAGTATATCTATTTCGCACAGAACAATATGAAAAATGTAAATGCAACACTATGAAAACTCCCAAATAATGTTCAATGGATAATTCAAAACCTTTGCTCATTGAGATTTTAATTTTACGTCTATTTTGGGCAACTTAAAGAGCCAACAACAAAAAATTTGTTGGAAGCATTTACCTTGGCTGATCACATAACAAAGACTTTTCTGACAATGATCCAAACATGGAAAGCAGCAGCACATTTAGCAGAAAATTGAATGAACTTCTAGCAGGCTATAAAGATATTGGGTCATTCCATGTCAGTTCAACAGAATTTTGGCTTTAAAAAACGTGACCATCACCAATTTCTTAAAAATTGGCACTTATAGATCTTGGTGAGAAAAACAGAATGACACTTGTTTCAACACTCTAGGTCATATGGTTCTGGAGATATGGCCATTCAAATTTTGTAAAAAAATGTCAATTTCCAAGGTCATACCATATTTCAACATGAAATATCTCAACTCCTATTGCACTTACAGAGACCACTTAAACACTATTTTAAAGCTTTTAAGCAGATCTACAACTTTGTTTCTATTCAAATTTTACGTGGTAAAAAAAAAAAAATCTTATTTTTGACCTTGTGTAGGTCATTTGATGTCGCAACAGATTATTATTATTATTTATTTTTTTTTTTTTTTTTTTTTTACCCAATTTTGGGTACACATGTCTACCTTAACTTAAAACAAGAGTTTTAGTATTGATTAAGTTGGTATAGATGATACAGCCATTTCAGTGGACCCATACCCACCTCCATTTTGACCAAGTACCTTTTTCTACCAAACTTTGGAACTGTTTGAGCTAGTATTTTGAGAAAAATACCATTAGATTTTTCTTAATGATATATATAATGTCTGCTAATTTTCAAAAAAATCGGTAATTATCTAACCTAGCCCAGTTATTTAGTCAAATAAGTATCCAGCCCTATTATAAAATTTTTCTTGTTATAGACCTCTGAAACCAGATCAGTAGGTCCCAAATTTTATTTGTGCCATCTAAGCAAAAATAGCTTTTAACAGGGTTGGATACAATGAATAATTATTATTGTATTTTTAATTTATTGATCCTAATTTCCATTAATTGTAATTGACTCAAAATAAAATAAAAAAGGTAATTTTAATTGATTTTTGAGCTACAACTGATGTAATTGATCAATTAATGTCAATTGTTAAAAATTATACCCCTAGATCGGCAGTCATACATCATCCAATGAAAATAAACCTTTGATAGTTTATTTAGTTATACTTATAGATATGTAGAATAGATAGTTATATTTGTGTAATTGATCTTGAAATTGTGAAGTACAATACTAATTAATTTGAAGAAAAATATAAAAAGTTGTAACTGAACCCAACCCTGGCTTTTAAGCTGCATGGTTTTTTCTCCTTTTTAGATAAACATGGATTTCAGCAGTTTGAATATGGGCAGGTTCTGTTGTGACCAGAGGTGGGGAGTCGGGAGTCGGGGCTTTTTTGAAGAGTCAGGAGTCGGTAAAAATGACCGACTCCCAACTCTTTGATTCAATTTCTATATGCCAACAATTTACCAGAATACTACTCTGCCCTAAATAAATATCTTCCTGAACTAATTCTAGATTCACATTTCCACATTTGATTTATTGTTCTAGTAAATCTTAGCAAATGAATTTCATATTTCTATTTTAGGATACTAGGTACCATATAAAAATTAGCAATATATTAATTATTAATTTAATTAGCCCCTATTAGTAATGAGTCGTGGGCCTAGTAGAAAATCAGCAGTCTTTCAATATTTTAAGCTAAATGAAGATGAAAGTATTTTTATTTGTCAAGTAGAAAAGGATGGTAAAGAGAGTAATGCAAAAATTAGTGCTTACACTGGGAAACATGCTAATGCTCCAACTAGAGCCTCAAACTTGAAACGCCATCTACGAAACAAACATCCCAATATTTATAAGGTTATAGATCAGCATGATAAGGAAAGAGTCGGGAGTCAGAGTCAGTTTTTAAAAATACTGACTCAGGAGTCGGGAGTCGGTTGTTTTTGGCCGACTCCCCATTCCTGGTTGTGACCCATTTAAAAAACAAAGGAAAAGTGAAAGGCATTCGTGTATTGACTAAAAATTTGATTGATCAAAATCCTGAATTGAAACTAACAAATAATCATAAAGCATGTGTAACCTGTCAAAATATACTAGCAAATCATCCATCCACAATGCCTGAATGTGAACCACTTGAAAAATCACCATCCACCTCATCAAGTGCCCCATCTGAGCTAGAAACTATTGGAGACATAGTTGAAATACAGTATGAGCTTAGTAAATTCAATGCTTTATTGGTCACACTTGATGAGACCCCAATAAAACCGTGTAAACTCTCTGACAGCGCTGGTTACGCAAAGAGAAAGTTGAGGAAAGTAGTAGTTGTGAAAAGAAAGCTTGAACTTGCAACTAAACAACCAATTTCATGCAGTGACTCGGATGATACAGAACTGGAGATTCTTCAACAGCTGAAAGAAATTTAATCAAGTGACAAGTCAAAGTGAAAAACTGACAATTCTTACTATCCTACCAAAAAGATGGACACAAGTAAAGATCAGAGAAGAATTTAAGTGCTCAGATTCACGGCTAGGCAAGCAGAGAGTTTGGTGAGGGAGAAGGGAGTGCTTTCAACTCCTAATCCACGTTTGGGGAAATGCCCAAATAGTGAAACTGCTGCCAAAGTAAATGACTTCTATCATTCACCAGATGTGAGGAGACAAATGCCAGGGTTGAAAGACTATGTTTCTGTAAAAGGAGCTGATGGTAGGTGGGAAAGAAAACAAAAATAAAATATATTGTAAATACCTAATAACTGCCTTTTTTAAATATAAAGTTATGTTGATGCCTCTTTTTTCATGGTTTCACCCAGCTAGACAAGAATCAGTTCTTATAACTCAATTGGTAAAAATAAAGGAATAGGTTATTTTAATATATATATTAAAAGGCAAATTGTCTTAAAAATAGCAGGCATTATAGATCTCAGTGAGACAAATCTAATGGTACTTTTCTCAACACACTAGCTCAAACAGTTCCAAAGAAACGGTCCTCCAAAGTTTAGTGGAAAAAAGGTACTTGGTCAAAACGGAGGTAGGTATGGTCCACTGAAATGGCTGTAGCATCTATACTAACTTAATCAACACTAAAAATCTTATTCTAGGTTAAGGTAGACATGTGTACCCAAAATTGGGTGAAAGGAGAAAAAATCAGTTATGACATCAAATAACCTACACAAGGTCAAAGGTCAAAAATAAGATCAACTTTTTTTTTACCACTAAGGTAAAATATGAATAGAAAAGTTGTAGATCTGCTTAAAAGCTTTAAAATAGTATTTAAATGGTCTCTAAGTGCAATAGGAGCTGAGATATTTCATGTTGAAAATATGTATGACCTTGGAAATTAACCTTTTTTTACAAAATTTGAATGGCCATATCTCCAGAACCATATGACCTAGAGTGTTGAAATGAGCATCATTCTGTTTTTCTCACTGAGATATATAAGTATACCAATTTAAAAAAAAAAATTCAGTGATCACATTTTTTTGATGCAAAATTCCGTTGAACTGACATGGAATGACCCATTAATTTTGGTGAAAATTCTTATTATTGTGATATTTACTTTTGAAATTATTAAATTTTAGCGCCATTATTCACTCGTCAAACCATCTCATCCTGTGCTATGTAATCATGTTATCATCATTACCCAACCAGCAGAGGCCCCATTGTCATGTGACACCACCGCGCATGTCCAGCACTGAAATTTGAATTCAACAGTTGCTTTAGAATGACTGTGTCTGGTGGATGTTTTAAGTCTGAGTGGGATGTTATTAAACAAGTTTTGAGGGATGACAGTGCTGCTGTCGCTATATTTCAAGCTCACAGCATGCTCAAGACCTCTCTTACGTATCCTCAATGTGGTAATTAACTTAATATAAGTGAACTGATAGTATTTCCAACTATGCCTAGGTTATGTTAGGTCAACTGTATGCCCTTGACAATTAGTTAGGTTAAGTTGTTACATTAGGTTACCTCCTAGCCTGTTTGATTGTGTATTAACATCCAAAATACAATAATTATTAATTTTAGAGCTCCCTCTCCTTTCTGGACCAAAACACATTTTTCTAGTATTTTTTGGTATGATTTGTTCAAATTTGAACTTCGTTTCTTTGGGAAATGAGCCATTTTCAAGAAATTTTCAATTTTAAAATTTCTCAAACATTCACATTTCAAAAAAATGAAGGCTAAAAAAAAACCAGAAAAATATGTTTCACCTAATCTAACACGCATTTATATGTTAAATTGTCATAGAATGTCTCCTTCTATCAAAAATGAAGGGAGCATTAAAATGAATAACTGAAAAAATGTCAGAATTGTCTAAACTATAATGTACTCTTGTCAAAAAATCCCAAAACAAACCAAAACATAGGAAAACTTTAATGTTTCATAACTTTATTATGGTTCATTTGCGCAAGATATGGAGGTCATATTTGAACAGAACACACCAAAATACATTAGAAAAATGTATTTTGGATATTAATTTCAGTGTTGGTGAAACATTCATAACCCTAATTTTCAGTTAAAACTCTCATTGGGCATGTGTATTATGGAAAAACTGGTAAATTTTTACAAGTGTACATTACAGGCTTTGTAAATCAAAACTATGTTTTACTGATGGCTTTTGATGTGGTTTGAACGAAGGTTAATTTCGTTCAATCATCAAAAACAATCGGAAAAAGTTTTCATATATAACCCAAAATTCTAAAATGCCTGTAATTTACCATAATTTACTCTGGTAAAAAAATATCTAAAAATTTTCGCGCGACCGACATTGTCGGAAAATTCAAGCAGATTCTGGAGTCTGACACTGCAAATCCTATCCAAGTGTTAAAAAAGATACGGAAATGATCTTGCAAAAATTGGGTACAGGAAGAGAAAGCCTACACCCATGCATCTAGAACTTTAGGTTAAGCTAACCTATTTTAGGTTACAAACTCTCAGCCCTAGCCTATGTATATAAGCCTAACTTAAGTGATTAAAGCCTAACTTATTACTAATGTATATTGCTCTATAGCCTCTTAATTTGCCTCATTTTACTGATTTAAAACAACAAAACCTTTATAAGAAATAAAAATTACCTGATCCATAGTAACTTGGATTTATAATAACGACCTAATGTGCCAATAAAATTTGTTTATTTATTTCAGCAGCAACACACCACACGTTCAAGAAGGAGCTAGACATTGAGAATAGTGTGTTGCCAGACAAAAAAGAAAGTCTTTTGCTGGGTTTTAAATAATACACAGTGAAAAATATTATGCCGTTTTACAATGCCGTACCAAATCCTACCCACATCTAGAGACCCAATATAATTGTTACTTTCCAGCCCAGACTGCTATTTCCCATGAAACCTAGGTTTTTCTCATGGTTTTTGATATAATTCATGCGAATCTGACCTTCATTTCCGTCGGAAATGACCAGTTGTTAAGATATACCCCATCCCCTACCCTATCAATATTGGGGAACCTGTGGGGAATCGTTTTTTTGAGGGGTGAAAAACTCGTCATTTCCAACGAAAATGAAGGTAAGAATGTCGTGAAACACATCAAAAACCACACACATTTTAGCTCAATAGTACATAGGATTGATATAAAGCTTTTTGGTTAATATGCATTTTATCCCACTCAGAATATCAAAAGCAAATATAATTATAAAATATTAAAGCATAATTTTCTCATCATTTTCATATAAGTCACTATGCTCGCAGATGCGTACTTAACAAATTATGTACATTTGAATATTATGACATTTTTGCATTTTTTTCCCCGCCCTTCCAATATTTTGATTGGTGACGTCATGAGAACATGATATATGAGCTACATTTTTTAAGTTCTTAGGCCTTTTAAGTTGCTAGTCTACTTCTGTTAGTTTTTGATAGATGTTTGTGGCGATGACATGTGAACGGTGCGAATATTATTTTGAGGATTTAATATACTCTAGGCTAGTTTAGCCAGGGTTAGGCTAGTTTAGCCAGGGTTAGGCTAGTTTAGCCAGGGTTAGGCTAGGTTAGCCAGGGTTAGGCTAGGTTAGCCAGGGTTAGGCTAGGTTAGCCAGCGTTAGGCTAGGTTAGCCAGCGTTAGGCTAGGTTAGCCAGGGTTAGGTAAGGTAAGGTTAATTAATACCAAAATACATTTTCCTAGTAATATTTGATGTGTTTTGCTTAGATTTTGACTTCCATTTCCCTTGAAAATGAGCCAAACTTCAAAGTACTATAACTTTGTTGGATCTCATTTCCGACGGAAATGGAAGTCATATTTGAACAAATCACATCAAATACTACTAGAAAAATGTATTTTGGTGTGTAAAATGACTGAGTGACTTAAAATACATAATTACCAGCTTTTTAACCCAATTGGTTTTGTAAATGGTCCCAGTTATGTGGAACATTGCCAAATGCCTTAGTCACTGTCTACACTATGCCCGAAACCAGACTCGGGTAAAAAAGTTTAAGCCAGGAGAGCAACATGCTTACGTTTCCACTTCTGTTTCACTATGATTTGATTCAATTCTCAGGTGCCTGAAAAAGGCGTCTACATACAACTTCTTTTTAGGCGCCTGGTTTCAGGCATAATGTAAGTGGTGACTTACTAAACTCTAAATAAATGACATCTACACCATGTCCATCATCTACCTGATCAGTTACAAATTCTAAGTCACTGTTTACACTATGCCTGAAAAAAGTGAAGCTCAAAATTTTGATGTCTGTGGTATTTTTGTAAATCCATGGTCTCCCCGTATGGAAAAACTATACACGCCTACAACATGGTATCGTATATGGTACCTTTATTTCTTAATTAAATACAAATTATTAATTTATTGAATTAAATAACTACAAAATTGGTGACATAGCCTATGGGGAATGAAAATAATTGCCATACATAGCACCCAATTGGGCTCACATAACAACAAGCAAAACATATTGTTTCGTATCAAAATTTTCCATCGCTGACGTATGAAAATTACTTCGAGAGAAGAAATAATGAAAACACAAAAATTAGACGTCTAGGGACTTTGTAAAGTCAGTGAAATTGAAGACAAAGAAATTTATATTAGCTGCTCAGAGCTGGGGTGTTCCAAGCGATACTTTAAGCAAGGGAGACGTACTTAATCTTCCTATAAGTTCTGAGTGAATACCAAATAATATAAACCTAATAACTCAAAAGGATAGGCATATTCCTTCAGATATTTAAGTGTAGTGTTGCCTGTATTAATTAAACCAAATAAACTCGTCGCGTAACTCCATCGCCGGCATCGAAAGAGAGCCGCGCGCCCTACATCCAGAAGCGAGGCGCAACGAAATAAGGTATGGTAATTTCCTTTCTTTACCATTAGGCAGCGCTAAATACCGAAGCATATAAATTAAACATTAACCAAAAAAAACTACTTAACGAGGTCTTTTGAAGACCTCCACAAACACAACTTTTTCACGGAAAAACATAGAGTTTTTGCTATTCATCTCTCCACAGTGTATCTGCTGGAAATTTCCAACGGATGAGGGTGACAGGCAATTTCCAATGGATGAGGGTGACAGGCAATTATCCATTATTTGTTCTCGATTTCACAAACGAACATGAAAATTCGTACGGACGTGCTAACTAGATATGTGGGATTTGAGACGAATAATGCAATCCCTGAAAATAGTCCTCTCACTATCTGCAGTCATATTTGACACTTATGAAACAAAATTTCATCTGCAACTATTTATGTTTCATAAAAATTTCACCTGTAACTCTTCATGCTTCATAAAAAATGCATCTGTAACTTCATCTTCTTCGGTTCATGGCTCTAACTCTCGCCAAACTACCCTGTCTTTCGCCATCCTCTTAATGTCATAATAACTTTTCCAGGCCTTCAAGTCGATTTCATCTTTCTTCCTCCCGATTTTTTGACCTCATATCTTTCCTCTATTACATCTTTCAGCAGACTTTCTCCTCGCATTATATCAGGGACGTAGCCAGGAATGTCCCAAAGGGGGGTGGGCGAACTTGAGCTAAATTCGTCAGGTTCCTTGGTGAATCGGGCGAGCCCATACAGTTAGGGGATCTGGGGGAGAGCTGGAAGCTCCCGCAGCGGGATCCGGGGCGGAACCCAGTAAGCCAACGCATTTTAAGCTTATTTTGTTTAAAAACTGTCTGAAAATGTCAGTGCAACTGCCATTTTTGAACAGCCACTATACAGCCATCCACATGAAATATGTACCCTTTCCAACAAAAAGTTTGGATAGGACAGTCACATTGGTGCAATCTAAGCTATATTATGATGTAATTACTTGTATTTTCTGAAATTTGAAATCAGGTATTGATCCTATAGTTTGCATATTTAACAAAGAAAGTAACTATTTTATTCACACATTTATTGATTTCATGCATACAATTATTTAGTGTATACACGTTTAACAGTATAATATCATAATATGTCTATGAATAACGAAATCATTGGAAGAGATCCAAATGAAACTCTCACGTATAAGGCAAGTCAAACGGATGCAGAAACAGCGAGATCAGTTGAGACAGAAGAAACGTACATCTGTTTAACATGAATAAAATTTTAAACAGGATAATCGCATGGAAAAATAATTTAGGGGCTACTTGACAAAAAAATATGTACTTTATCAAATACACAATTACTTCACTAAATCAAAATCGAATACTTTAGTAAATACGCAGTTTACATATAGGCAAAGGTGGGCAGGACCGAGTTCCAAAAGGACCGAACTCCAGGAACTCGGTCCTTTTTTAAGGACCGTGAGCGGGAAAGTCGGTCCTTTTCTCAGTGAGGACCGAAATGAGGAGCGACGGTCCATTTGTAAGCAATTCCGGACGGTCCGGTCCGGACGGTCTTTTTTAGTGATTTTAGTGTGTTTAGTGATTATTTGAAGTTCTAAAGAAGATGGATCGTTTCCTCCAGAAGACTCAGAAAGAGACTGAGACTGAACTGAAACTTGTTTCAACACCTGGAGGAGACGAAGAATCTACTGATGTTAGTGCTTCAACTTCAAGTCAAGCAACTGGAGCTCCTAGCGGAAGAACTGAACCCGGCAATCCCTGGCCGTACCTGGACAAATACTTTGAATACCTGGGCCCCAAGGGTGAGCAGAACCTGGAGTACAAGTGCTTGCTGTGCCTGCCGAACAAGAACATCCTCTCGACAAGCAACAAGAGCCAAAACAACCTCAAGCGACATGTCTCCAGGCGCCACCCTCACGTCCAGAACCAGTTCGACCAGTGCATCAAGGACGGGGTGGAGCTCCAGAAAAAGAAGAAGCGGCGAGGAGACCCTCAGGAGCGCCCCGACGACAAGAGGCAGAGGACCATGGTTCAGCCGACTATACGGGAGGCCATGGCTGGACCGTCCAGAGTCACCAAGGCTCTCTTTGAAGAGAAGGTCAGTGCGAAAAATGCTCTGTATGAATTGGTCCACAATTAACCCACCCCTTATATCTCCAGTCTAACTATAGAGTAGATCAAGTCTAGCCTAGAGGGGTCAGCCTAGAGGGGTCAGCCTAGAGATTCCGGAAATGGTCCAGAGCGGGCAGATAAATTGAGGTCCACAGTAGGATTCCTCACAAGAATTAGGTTAGGGCAATCTACCTTCACCTTTGTTAAGCTATGAGTTGATGCTGGGTCTTAGGCCACAATGTAGGCCTAACTTGTCTGACCCAGCTTAATTTAATGAGATTAACTTTGGTGTAAAAACTCAATTAGTCACTTACTTTTTGTTATCGGAGTGTCTCCCTTCTCCGGTTATGTTTTCGAGAGCACACTTTGCTGGTACGTCCTCTCGCCCTGTTCTTCGTTTTCGTTCTCCCTTTGTTCTCCTCTTCGCGGGGCTTCTTGTACCAGCGTTGTCTTGGTTTATTCCTCGGTTGGTTGAGCGGTAATGTATCCTTATTACCGAGCACGCTCCTCCCACACAGTATATAAATACTAGTGTGGAGAATAACTCTGGTGAGCAACCAATTGGTTTCATCCACCCAGTTATTGACATAAAAGGAATTTAATGATTGTTAGATTAACTACCTACCTACTCAGTGAACCATTTTCGTTACCTCCCAACTACCCACTCATCAGTTTTCCATATACTGGGGGCCCCGGGAGATAAAAATTTTGGTGTCATTGTCACCAATTTTTGTCTGAGTGTAGACTAGCTAACTATTTAACTGTAAATGCCTGTTAATCTGATTAACAGTGCCTATCCTCACCTTCTCATGGAGAAGGTGTAGCATTTAATTAGAAGAGAAAATATACATCCATAGGATGAAACTGTCTATGGTCTTTACCATAAGAAAAGGAAAAAAGTTTTTTTTTTTTTTTTGTTGTAAAAATAAATTACATTCCCCAGCATCTATTTTTTGTTGTAAAAATAGTCGCGCTTTAATGCTGTTTGTCGCTGAGGTCTTGTGTCTGTCAATGTTGTAGTAGGATGCGTTACCACTCCTACTGTCAAAGGAATAGTTACTGGAAGTTCAGTGTCTCCAGTTGTTACTGTCAGTGGAGAAGGTTCTCCAAAGTCCATTGTTTTGGGTCCAGACTCTAAAGGGTACAAAAGAGAAATGTCTCTTGTTGTGTCACCCGTTGAAGTCCTTAATTTGACCACTCTTGTTACCCCTCTGCCCCTGGTCTGAGTTCTGAAACTCTAGCCAGAGGCCAGTTTGTCTTGGAGTACTGTCATGTATGAGAACAAGGTCCCCTACCTTAATTGTGTCAGACCAATCCTTCTTAGTCATTTGTTTATGTCTCTCCCTTAGACCCATCAAGTACTCATTTTCCACTGTTTAATGAAATGAGCTTTAACTCTAGTTAAATGTTGTAACTTAGTCTGGAGCTCATCATGTCGTTGAGTCCAGTTTGGGTCTTCTGAAGAGTCTATATTGTAGTCCGGCAGGAGACTAACTTGTTCTCCCCGAATCAAATGATTTGGAGTTAATGGTTCTGGGTCATTAATGTTGTCACTCACATAAGTGAGTGGCCTATTGTTAATGATGTTCTCAATCTCAGCCAGGAGAGTGAGTAACCCAAATAAGTGTATCTGTTTTTTGCCAATTGCTTTCTTCAAGCAATTCTTTACTGTTTGTATATTCCTCTCCCAG
Organism: Bathynomus jamesi; assembly: GCA_023014485.1. Taxonomy (NCBI): domain Eukaryota; kingdom Metazoa; phylum Arthropoda; class Malacostraca; order Isopoda; family Cirolanidae; genus Bathynomus; species Bathynomus jamesi. The sequence goes on along the minus strand of JAJOZX010000462.1, from coordinate 1,190,500 downwards.
ATAGAACCATACCAAGGAGAGGCAACTGGAATATACTTCCACTTTATGTTTTGATTTTGTATATATAATTGTGTGATTTCATTGCTTAACAAGTCGTGGATGACTTGTTCACCAGCTTTGAAATATGTAGCATTGTCAGTCCAAACTGTCTTGGGTACTGAATGTCGTGCACAGAATCTCTTAAAGACAGCAACAAAAGATTCTGCTGTTAGGTCCTCCACAACATCCAAATAAACAGCTCGTGAGGCTGCACATGTAAACAGTACAATGTACATTTTTTGTTCAGTGTCACCCACCCCTACAGTCAATGCTCCTGTATAGTCAATGCCTACAGTCTCAAAGGGTCTGTTGAGAGTAACTCTCTCCTCTGGCAAAGCAGGAGGATTTGGTTTCCTATAGGGCCTAGCATGAATACGCCTACATGTGACACACTCACTCAGGACTGTTTTAACAGTGATCCTTCCCTTGGGTATCCAATAAGTTTTTCTTAATGTAGTTAGTGTCTGTGGTACCCCCATATGATATACATCATTGTGTATTTTTCTGATGATTAATGTTGTCAAATAGCTAAATCTAGGTAAAAGGATTGGATTTTTGCTTTTGTATGACAGTTTTGATTTGTCTAATCTCCCTTTACACCTTAGAAGGCCTTCCTCATCTCTGAACAAGTTTAGATCCACAACTACTGATGGTACAGGTTCTTTTGTTTGTTTCCCATTTGTTAAGAATTCTAACTCTTTATTGTACTCTTTTTGTTGGGCTGGCCTATCCAATATTGGGTTGCAACTTCTGTATAATTATGATTGTTTTTATTTAGCTGTTTGTTAATTGTAGCTAAACAGTTGTGAGCAAACCTCAAACAGTAGGCTGTCACCCTGACAAGTTTGTTGAAATCAGAATACTTTTCATAATTAGTGATTGGTTCAACCTTTTCATTTGAAAAGATTAAATTTAATGTCAAGTTAACTTGTTCCACAGGCCATTGGTCTGTATCACAGAGCCACTTAGGTCCCATAAACCAAGTTTTGTTTGACTTCAACAACTTGTAGGATAAACCTCTGGTCAGAAAGTCTGCTGGATTCTGTTTAGTTGGAACATAGTGAAAGTTTACTTGTAGGCTTTCATTAGCGTCAGCTATTTCTTTTAGCCTATTTCTTACAAAGATATTCTTACTATTAATGCTATCATTCCGTATCCAGGCAAGACAAATCTGACTGTCAAGCCAGACGTGGATATTAGTTATGAACACATCATAGTAAGCATCCTTAAGCAATGAAATGGTTTTAATGGCTAATGTAGCAGCCAATAGTTCCAATTGAGGTATGGTTCGGGTAGGTTTGAGAGGTGCAACTTTCCCTTTTGCATAAATTAGATGACTTTCTGTAGGGCTTACAAGATACGCACAGCACCCATAAGCTTGTGTGCTTGCATCAGCAAACACATGAAGCCTCTGGGGCTTATCCCTAAACCCACAGCACCTTTGAATTTTAATGTTCTGCACTTTTGTTAAATCAGTAGCTAACTTCTTCCAAGATTTTTGATTTTCATTTGTTATTGGATCATCCCACCCAACATTTGTCCTCCAAATTTCTTGGAGGAGAATCTTTGATTTTATTGTTGAAGGCAGGAATAGACCCATAGGAATCAAAAAATTTTGGAAGCTCTGATAATATTTGTCTTTTAGTATTTGCTTCCTCATCAAGTTTAAAACCTTTAGTACAGATTGAATCATGACTGTTAGAAGTTGCATCCAAATACCAGTCATACCTAAAGTTTTAACTCTGTCTGATGGCTCAGTAAGACCATTATTATCCTTTAAAATCTTTTTGTTTAAATCCTCATCATTTGAAATCCACTCTCTAAGTTCAAAGTTACCTTGTTGCATAATGTTTTGAGTGTGTTCATAGACTTCAGATAATTCAGATTTTTGTCGTTTGAGCCTATTAGATTGTCTACGTAAAATGTTCCTTAAGGAAGTTCAATGTTAGAGAGTTATTAAACTGGTTTAAATGATGTCTAATTGTCAATGCTAATAGGCTAGGTGAGCAATTGGCTCCAAACAACACAACATTAAATCTATAGGTTATGACCCTTTATTCAAATCAAATGGATCCTTGAACATAAGAACCTTAGTTGGTTCTTATCATATTCATTTTTAAGATTTATTCTCAAAAATGCCTTTGAAATGTCACTTTGTACAGCATATTTGTCTAACCTGAACCTCAGTAAGATCTTCACAAGGTCAGAAATGAGATTAGGACCCTCAATCAAGCAATCATTCAACTGTGTTTATCACTGTCTTTGAGGCTACAGTTATACTACTCTGAGTTTTGTTGTTGGGGCATCTTGTCGATAAACCCCCTGTGGGTTAAATAATGACAACCATCTTTTTTAAAAGGGTTATTTGTTACTTCTTCAATGAAGCCTTTCTGTAGCTGTTCTTTGAAGACATCACTGTACTTTACAATATTATTATCTTGTCTGAGTTTTTTCATTACTTTATATAAATGTCCTTTAGCTACTTTGAGATTGTCTCTTAAAGTTGGACAATTTATTTTCCAAGGTAACTCAACAAAATAACTATTGTCTTTGCACTGAATGGTGCTTCAAATCTTTCTACCATTAACTGATCTTCTGAAGTTTGATTTGTGTCATATATACCCACAGATTCTAGCAACCATAAAGTTTGAATTGCCTCATCCAAAGTTTCATTTGATAATGATGAATTAATGTTCTCAGTTGAGATAATATTATTCAAAGTGTTGCTATTCTTACAGGTGTTATGTAGGACTGAGTTGAGGCACATAGTATTGTTGGTCATGAACTGTTTGGTTTAGGTCTAGGTTGTAGTCTGATAGGTCACCCAAAGGGGCTATCCCTGATGGAGTCTGAATAGCTATACCATTACCTATCTCTACTATGCCCTTATGAATAAGATTAATATAATCTGCCCCTATTAGCATTTCAATGTTAGCTACTGTGTTGTTAGTGATATGTCTATCAGCTATTTGTAGTGTTTTCCCAAATGATTTATGGTTTGTTCTAGTTTGGGTATAACCAGTTTGTTTTGTCCTACTTTAGAAATAATAACTGCTTCAATTTCTTGAATTTACTTCCTAAATGTAGTTCCAGGTCAATTGTCTTATAGCTATTTTTGTCCGAGTTATCCTTAACAAAGGATGCAATATTGAGATTTTGTTCATTCGGGTTTGGTGTCAAACCCAATTTATTAACTACATTTTTTGAAACAAATGTTTGTTGAGAACAACAGTCTATAAGACATCTCACTGGAGTGGTACTACCCTCACTATTCACTAAGTCCAAAGTAATAGTTGGTAAAAAATCTGTGTTTCTTGTTACATTGTTTGAACAAGCAGAATGTCCCATGAAAGTGGCATTTTCTTGATTACCTTTGTTTGGGGGAGGTATCTTTTGAGTTTGAGTACTATTGTTTGGACACTTTGGTGAATCACACATGATGAGACATGTCGTAAACTTTTACAAAACTTACACTTGAATCTTAACCTAGATTTACAGTCTTTCTTATAATGTCCCTGGCCAGTACACTTTTTACACAGGTTCAACTGTTCACATCTTTTAACCCTTTGGTTAAAATCTGAATATTTGTCACACCCAGTACTATTGTTTCATTACTTGCACAAAATTTGCAATATGGTGTATAAGTTTAGGCAGCAGTTACATTAAAGTTCTGTAATGTAGGTGTTCGTGTTTTATAGTTGGTCACATTTGATTCTACAGTATCAAGTTTTGTCTGTTTGGCTGTAGCTAGTTGGTCTCTGGGAACAGTCTTTGGTTTATCCAGTCTGGGTCTTATTTTGTATTGTTTGGTCTCTGGCCAAGGGAGGCCATAAGACCCTTGTAATAGTTTCCTTATGGCCAAGGTAGGCCATAAGACCCTTGTAATAGTTTTCCCTATGGCCAAGGTAGGCCATAAGACAATGTTTAGCCCATGGCCAAGGTAGGCCATAAGACATTTAATGTTTGGCCCATGGCCACAATAAGCCACAAGACCAAGGTTCAATTGTTTTGGCACATGGCTGAGGTAGGCCATAAGACCTTTATTGTTTGGCCCATGGCCAAGGTAGGCCACAAGACCAAGGCTCATTGTTTGGCCCATGGCCAAGGTAGGCCACAAGACCAAGGCTCATTGTTTGGCCCATGGCCAAGGTAGGCCACAAGACCAAGGCTCATTGTTTGGCCCATGGCCAAGATAGGCCATAAGACCCTCATTGAGTAACCCATGCAATCCTTGCTTATGTTCAGATAGGTTGAGTGTATTTGTGGCACATGTAAAGAGTACAGTGTATATATACATATATATACACACAGATTGCAAGGAATGCATGTGCCTGTTGAAAAAATCTGTTGAGTGATTCTTCCTTAAAAGAAGAATTGGATGCTTGGAGTTGTATGCATTTTAAATGCTTGTTCACTAATGTTGTTTAACTGGGGATCGTAATGAAATATAGGACAAGAAGAAATTACCAGAGAAGAGAGAGCACAGACAAAAGAGTCAAGTTTAAATTTGGTTTAATCCCCCCCAAGTACTTATGTCACTCAGGTCTAAGCTTATAAGAGAATGAGACTCCTTTAATGTAAATGTTTCCTAGTTAGGCCCTAGGTTGTAGACCTAATTAGGCTTGATTAGCTTAGGCTTAGGCTAGACTTAGGCTATTTAGCCTAATTCTGCAATTTTTTGTTAAGTAAGGTTAAGGTTTGTAAATTCCCCACACACGGACCACCAATGCGAAAAATGCTCTGTATGAATTGGTCCACAATTAACCCACCCCTTATATCTCCAGTCTAACTATAGAGTAGATCAAGTCTAGCCTAGAGGGGTCAGCCTAGAGGGGTCAGCCTAGAGATTCCGGAAATGGTCCAGAGCGGGCAGATAAATTGAGGTCCACAGTAGGATTCCTCACAAGAATTAGGTTAGGGCAATCTACCTTCACCTTTGTTAAGCTATGAGTTGATGCTGGGTCTTAGGCCACAATGTAGGCCTAACTTGTCTGACCCAGCTTAATTTAATGAGATTAACTTTGGTGTAAAAACTCAATTAGTCACTTACTTTTTGTTATCGGAGTGTCTCCCTTCTCCGGTTATGTTTTCGAGAGCACACTTTGCTGGTACGTCCTCTCGCCCTGTTCTTCGTTTTCGTTCTCCCTTTGTTCTCCTCTTCGCGGGGCTTCTTGTACCAGCGTTGTCTTGGTTTATTCCTCGGTTGGTTGAGCGGTAATGTATCCTTATTACCGAGCACGCTCCTCCCACACAGTATATAAATACTAGTGTGGAGAATAACTCTGGTGAGCAACCAATTGGTTTCATCCACCCAGTTATTGACATAAAAGGAATTTAATGATTGTTAGATTAACTACCTACCTACTCAGTGAACCATTTTCGTTACCTCCCAACTACCCACTCATCAGTTTTCCATAGTCAGTAAATTCAATTAAAAATCTTACAACTTTGTCTAGAAGTATTTATAATCATTAAATTACACTCAAATGTCAGTCAGTTATGATGAAACGTAACAAATTTTTATTTCTTTTTAATTAGTTGATCACCTTATTTGTGGGCAACATGTTGCCTCTCGACGTCGTCGACTCCGATTCGTGGAAGGACTTTGTTAGCACCTGTGTCCCTGGCCAACATTCCATGTCTAGGAGGACGCTTACCAGGCGTATTGAAGACAGGTATTTTTTGTTTGGTTATTTAAATTCATTCTTGATAACAGTATTTTCTTTTTCTTTTAGTGATGAGCGATGACATTATAATTTTTTACTTTACTTTTGTCTTTTAATAAACTTTTTAAGGTTTGACGAGAAGAGGCAGCACCTGAGGGACGTCCTCAACTCTGTACAGTCGGTCTCTACTACGGCAGACGCTTGGACATGTGCCCACAAGTATGTTTAAATTTTAATTAATTTACTTTTTACTTCAATCAAAAAGAAACTAATAAACTGAGAGTTTATTTTAATCAATTTATTACAATGCTGTGAAAATATAAATTATAATACATCATTTCAATTCAAAGCATTCCATTTTATTTAAGGTCGTACATGGGGATGACTGTACACTGGATTGACCAGGCCACCCTCCTCAGGCAGAAGGCAGTCTTGGCGTGCAGACGACTCACCGGACGACACACCTTCGAGGTCCTTGCGAAGGAGATGTACAAGGTCCTCTTCGACTTCGCCATCGAGTCCAAGGTCTGCAGGACTACTACTGACAATGGCAGCAACTTCGTCAAGGCATTTAAGTAAGCAGATTTTTTTTTTTTAAATTTCTTCATTCAAATTTTTTGACTTTTAAATCTTTACATTTTTAATTTTTTCTATAACATTGAATAAAAAAAATTAAAAAATATAATAATTGTGTTTCATTGTGCAGTGTCTTTGGCAAAACGGACGAGGAGCTGCCTGAGGAGGTCCAGGAAGAGAAGGAAGAAGGTGTGGGGCGGCCCGATGATGAGGACGTCGTTCAGATTGAGGATCTGGCATCGCTTTTGGAAGGTAAATTATGGATTATTTATTATTTCTTGATTTTTTTTTCACTTTTTACAAGTCTTGTAAGGTATTTTCTTTTCACTCAAATATATTATTGAATAAATTGAACATTTCTTTTTAGCCGGTGCCACGGAGGATCCTGAATACGTCCTGCCGAAGCACACAAGGTGCGCCGCCCACACCCTGAACCTAGTGGAAACCTCCGACGCTGACAAGGCCCTGAAGAACTCACCATCCTACAGGAAGGCGTACCGGACCGCCTTTGGTAAAGCTACGGAGCTGTGGAACAAGCAGTCAAGAAGTTCACAAGCCTCAGGCACCATCAAGGCCGAGATAGGGATGCAGCTGATTGTCCCCACCGTTACGAGATGGAACTCCGTCTACGACGGGGTGTCCCGCCTGGTCGACATCTTCGGAGACAGGGAGAAGCTTCATGGACTACACCAGACGTGCAACATTCTTGGGGTGCCTTCGTTCTCGTCTGGTGAGCAATATACATATTTGATTTTTTTACTTTTCTTTTTGAAAAGGTAAAAAGTAAAAAGTAAAAAGTACAATATAAAAAGTTTAAGTACAGGACTAAAATATTAACTATTTTTTCAGCTGATATCAACTTCTTCAAAGAGTATCTTGAGGTGATGAAACCGGTCTGTAAGGCCTTGGACATCCTGCAAGGGGAGGACAAAGCGTACATGGGGGCACTCCTGCCCACCCTGGCCATCTCTTTCAAAATGTTGAAGGAGCAGATGGAAAGCAGCGATGTCAAGATGTGTCAGCCACTGGTATTAGCTGTCAGGGATGGGATCAAACGTCGGTTTGGTCCCCATTTTGAGGATATGGACTTCCTCCTGGCAGCTGCGCTACACCCCAAGTTCAAATTGGGATGGGTGAGGCTGGTGGAGGACGACGACATGTATGACGTCGAGGAGATCAAGGCCAAGGTGAAGAAGCAGATGATGTCTATGGTGGAGAGGATTCTGGCAAGAGCGGACTCAGGCAAGGAAACCAGCAGCAGCGAGGATGAGAATGACCAGGACAATGACGACTTCTTTGAGGCTCTCTACGAGGGCGGGGAGAAGACGAAGGAGACCGGGACCAAGTTGGTGGAGACATTTCTCAGCGAGAGGCCTGTGAAACCCTTCATCTTCAACAAGGACTCGTTCCCCAGCCCGGCGTTGAAGGACTTGTTCATCAAGTTTAACACGCCTATCCCATCCAGTGCCGCCGTGGAGAGGCTCTTCTCTTTGGGGAGATTTCCGGTGTCTTTAATTTCATTTTAATCAAATTTTTCACTTATATATAAGGACCGAGGACCGAGTCGTTCCTAGGTCCTATCTTCAGAAAGGACCGTGACAGGGACCGTCGGTCCAGTTTGAGGCAAGGACCTGGACCGGGACCGTCGGTCCTTCCTTTTTGAGGCCCGGGTGCCCACCTTTGCATATAGGTACATACTAGGGTGACACTTATTTTCGAAAGTTTGAATTTTTATTGGGACGGGCGCGTTTCTGGTTCCATTTTGTCAAAAAATATCGTGTGTAAATTATTTTTGAAATAAAACAATATTTAGAACTGCCTCAATACGGTCAAAGTTTGGATATTTTCTCGAAAAGTAGAAATTTTAGATCATGATGTTCTATGCCTCTAGCAAATAAAATATCACTTCTAGTTTGTTCAAGCTACTAATCTTGACCTAAAACATATAACTGGACTTCATACTTTCAACTCTAGGTCCCCCTCAACTCGAGTATTAGCCCCTCAAGGGGGGGGGGTATCATGGGCGCCCATCTCCCTCTCATTGTTGCCTACTTTGCAGAGGTCACGGTGGACTTGCGGGCGGTTGGGAAGTCACAGCGGTGCTTCTCGACCACTTGTAAGAGGAACTGCCTTTGGTCTTCACTCTTGGTAAGGGCCAGGTTGAAAGACTGCATCAACGCCACCCGCGCTCCGCGAAGTCATTGACAACTTGAAGGGCCTGGACTCGGCGGGATGCGGCGATGAAGGCTGGGTCCGTCCGCCACTCCTCCGGATCCTTGAGCAGGAAGGCGGTGCTGATGTCCAGAACCTTGAAGAACTCCTTTGATGTAGTCGTTGTGAACATGGCCAATGTATTGTTGGCGATTGAGGCGGTGGACAGGTCCACATTGATACGCCGCGGGGGATCCTCCGATCCTTCCTCTTCTTCCATCGCTTTAATCATCTCCCGCTTTGTCGCCAAGTCGATACCCTCGTCGAAGATGGCCAGGGTGACGAGGCGCTCGCTCAAGTACCATAGGTGCCTGGCGAAGACTGTCGCCGTCGCCTTGGCCACCGCTGAGTCCGGATAATAGACGAGGGCCTTGAGCAGCGCGAGGTCCGCGGCTGGGGCCGTTGCCGGGAGCGGCGCTTTGTACCAGGCCGTCACGTAGATGGACACGGCGAAGATGGTGAATCGCCGGATTCCAGCCGCTTCGCCTGACGACATCTGAAACTGTTCCCGGAACAGGAACAGTTTGATGGCATAGATGACTTTTGCCATCCAGCGCGCGCGATGGAAGGCGCCGGGACGAGCGAACCGGGCACCCCGCTTGTTCGGACCGCCCAGCACAATTACAGAGAGCTCCAGAAGTTCCCTGTAGTCATCACGTGGATGTTGACCGTCGAGGAGGCGGCTGAATTCGATCAGCAGGTCGTCGCGGGCGTCCTTCAGGTGCTGCGGCATGGTTCCATCCTCGAAGGGCTTCGCTTTGGTTTGATCGATGAAGTCCCACTGGGCGGCGAATCGTTTGAACAGGAGGATGTCAGGACCAGTAGAGGGACCGAGGCACGCCGTGAATGCCTTCTCGCACACCAGTTCGTGGATGTGGTGGCGGCAAGCCAAATGAAGCACTGTCTTCTCGAGTTTCTGCTCAATGATATAGCAAGCTCCTCCTGAGAGTCCTGTGTTTGAGGCGGTGGTGTCAAAAGAGAGGGCACAGATCCGTCCCTTGATGTCCCAATCCTCGAGGGCAGAGAGGACGGCTTCCGCCATGGCGCGGCCGGTGCCGTCGGGGAGGCTGGGCACAGCCAGAAGCTTGTCGACGTTCTCCCCAGACACCAGAACTGGAAGGCGATCTTCAGCAGGGCCTCCGTCAGCCGCTGGTACGATTTTCCCGTCCCAGTGAACGGTCAGCGGCACAGTAGGATGGAAGGCTGCCTTCATTTCCGCTGCTGCCATAGCACGGAACTTTGCTCGGTCGCGGCGGGAGGATTCGCGGTTCAAGACCAGCTCCTCAGGGTCGTGGCCCAAGCTCCTCGCAGCCGCCGACAGCAAAAAAACACCTTCTCGGTCGGTAAGTTTCGTCCGATCCATCGCTGCGGAGAGATCAGGGGTGATCATCTTTTTCGACGCGCGGAATCGCTTGGGTGGTAAAGGGGTCGTAGATGCTTCTGCATTCGACGTGGACGGGCCCGGGAGAGAGAGCTCTTCCTCTTCTTCTCGGCGACGACGCCGTGTCGGTGACCGAGTCGGGCTGCTTGCACCTGAGCTGGAGCTCGATGCCAGTTCGACGAGTTCTTCTCGGCTCTCTCTGTTCGCCCTTTCATCATCTTGCCGGCGGCTCCTTTCCGCTTCCTGTCTCCTCGCACGCTCCTCCTCAGTGTGCAGCGTCATGTCACGTGTGGAGGAGATGCGGCCGCGCCGCACCTCGGCCCTTTGTCCCGTCAGGAACTCCCTGTCCTCTTCGATTGTGATCATCGACATCGCCTGTTCGTGTGCGATGTCGAAGAGGCGGTCAAGGGATGAGAGGAACTCGGCCTCGTTCCTGATTTGGGTCACAGTGCGCCGTTTCGAGTTCTTGTTCAGAGCCCGCCACTTCTCGTACATTCGGAGAACCTTGTCCCTTGCGCGTTGGTCTTTCTGCGTAGGAATACGGGACCGCTCCCAGAATTCCTTGACTGCGGTCACTGTCTCAGCGGTTGCTTCCTTGATCGGCTTCTTGACGTCAAGGTGAAGGTGGAAAAAGTACTGAAGCGCCTGCTTTCCCGTAGGCAGCATGCTTCCTGTGATGCTGTGGTCCACGGTCCCCAGGAGATAGACTGCTGTTTTAGATCTTGTTGCCGAAGCCATCACGTCGTTTCAGAACTCACTGAAAAAGAGAATGAAACACTGTTAGTGTTGGCAAAACTCGTCCCAACCCATTTTCTACTTAGAATAACATGTTCTTTCGCCTGTATCAATATTTGGATAAACTCGTGTTACACCCTGTATAATACCTCATTTTAGTCTTCTGTACACCAGTGCGGAAGACTAAACCAACGACTCTGACCGTCCGTCTGTCTGTCTGTTATCATTTTTCAACTCAGAAACTACAGCAGCTATCGAAACGAAAACTGACATGATAACAGAACGCCATGAGTACTTTTCGACAAAAAGTATAAACTTTGACCTCGTTGAGGCAGTTCTAATTATTATTTTATTTCAAAAATATTTTACACACAATGTTTTTGGACGGAATGACACCAGAAATGCGCCCGTCCTGATAGAAATTCCCAAAAAATGAAAAACACCCCAAATAAGTGGCACCCTAGTACATACCTATATAGATACCAAATTGTTAAATGTTATAGTTTGGCGGTGAACCTTGGTTGTAATTACCACAGAGTTTTTCCTGGACTTTCCAAGTGGTGGGGGAGGGGGCGAAAGCCTCCGTCGCCGCCCCCCTTTGGCTATGTCCCTGCGTTATATATCTTATCCAGTTCCTTTGGCTTCGCGCCATTACTTTGAGTAAACATCTTTCCACCTTATGTAAAACTTCTTCATTGCTGTGATGTTCTACTTCTACCCAACTTATCTTCATCATTCTTCAAGTCCACATTTCAAAGCTTTGTAACAGTTTCTTGTCTGTTGCTTTTAGGGTCAATGTTTCCACACCGTACAGAACTACTCTCCATTATTAAGCTCTTGACTAACCGTTTCTTCAGCTCCAAGTCTAGTTTGCCTATGAGCAGCCTTTTCTCTTTGTTGAAAGCTGCTTTGCCGATAGCAATTCTACTCTTTACCTCCTTTTTACAATCTCCATTGCAAGCTATAACTCTTCCTAAATAATTAAAATGTTTTACTTTTACAAGTGTTTAGTTCTCAATACATATAACTGTTTCTGCTTGATCCTTCTTTGCAATTCTTCATCACTTTCGTTTTAGGCACGTTTACTTTCATTCCAAAGTCACTTGCCATAGCAGCCAAACTCCACCATTCGTTGGAGTCCTTTTGTACTGCTGGCAAGCGCCTTGTCATCTGTAAACCTGACTGCTTTAACCAGTTTACGTTCTACTTTAATTCCTTCGTCAAGGTCTAACTGTGGCTATTTGTAATTATTTTCACTGTACTTTAAAACGAAGGAAAATGTTCATGAATCATGGACTAGATTTACAGGATTCAATGGGGTAGATGTTCATTTTGCTCAGAGTTACTGTTTATACAAACCCAAGTCCTGCCGTCTGATTACTCGTTTTAATAAGTAAAGAATATACGAGTATTACTAAAATAATATGCAATATTCAGTAACCACGCAGGATAAGTGATTTATATATATAAATTCAGTGGTGGGCACGCGCAACAATTTTTGTAGCGCCGCAACCGCAACCGCAACTCTGCTGAAATAGTTGCGCCGCACGCGCAAGCGCAACCCTTTTCAAAAAGTTGCGCCGCAAGCGCAACCAAAAATGTTGCGCCGCAAGTTGCGCCGCAACTTTTTGCGGCGCAACTGCCCACCTTTGTATATAATATTATTATTATTATGAAATGCACATACATACTGTACATTATTTTGGTGGTAAAATGCTAGTGAACTAAAATTATGGCATTGTTCATGTAAATAACAATTCTAAAATAAAAAAATAAAAATTCAAATGGAGCTGAACGTTTTTAAAAAAAGTTTGATCATAAAACAAAACTCCTTTATTTTTAATTTTATTTTCTTTTCGCAATATGCAGTATCAAAATCCAACGTTTGAAAATAAAATCTTCGAAGTCTGGTTAACGTGACTTAAGGATATCAAGGTCAGAGCATAGGCTGATCCAGAGGTGGGGGGACAGGGAGCCATTGGCCTCCCCTTAGACAGATTTGGAGGCCCCATACATCCTGGTTAAACGGGACTCATATTATGTTGGATAAATTCGTATGATATTTTACTACATAAAATCAAAATCAGTATATATGTTTTATGAGCTAGATAAAATAGTCAAGTTTAACTTCAACAGTAAAACCAAAAAGGCATTCATTTGAACTTCACTAGAATTGAGAGTTTCTGATATCTATATTCATGGGCCCCCCAGAAACGTTGGCTCTCCCCTACCGACAATGCTGGATCCGCCTATGGGTCAGATAACATTTGAAAACTGGCCATAGTTTTGAGCTTGAAAACAGTATCGTAAATAAATTTGAAGCAATATTTAAAATTGAAATATATTTTATGACAGGAATTACTGAATGTTTTTTGTTCATGAGAAAATATGAATCCAACTAAAATTTCCATGAAATGTATTGTCATACTGTCTAAATATTTTTAAAAATGAAAGAATCAAAGTTATAAAAAAATTAAAAATTCTCCAGAGATTCTTCAAAAGTTCGAAGATTTAAATTTTTTGTATATTGTATGTATCATAGTTCCAGTGACTGATATGTACCGATGATGATATTCCAATGAACACTTGATAATGTACCATACATACTGAGACGTTTACCAGTTTTTTTTTTTTTTAACAAAATTACTACAGTGAGATAGAAACATAAGTGCCCTCTAAGTTTTTCTAGGATTGTGTAAACGCCAATTAAAGCCAACATAAAAACAAAGTATAAAAGAGATTTGGGGAAGGTGGCGCTTAACGGGATAAGAAAGAAATATAAGAATACTGTAAGTAATGTAAACAATTACATTTTTTTTAGTCATAATTTAACGAAGATCTAACAACATCCGAGAAACATTTTTAAGAATCTGTAAAAACATCAAAACCTTGCCTGGCACAACATAAGATTAACAGCTCATCTCATACACAGTTTTATAATAATAATAATAATAATAATAATAATATAATAATTATGGAATTATCTCTAATTATAAATCTACGTCTAATTTTACTTTTGAAATAACTATTAGATTTCAGAAAATAATTATGAATATGTAAAACTGTAATTATAGGCTTAATTGTGTTATTTTATTTATTTGTTGGGTTCAAAATCCCAGCTGAGCCGTGAACGGCCAAGTTCTAAAGGGCCAGTTCAACCTACAGCCCAAGTTAAGCTAAAATTAAAAACTTACGGACTTGAGATCCTATTAGGTCCTACCTCAGGGTTGCTGACTCGATGTGGGCCTACCTTAGGCCTCAGTTGCATGAATTTAAGATAAAAACAAAAGGGGCACTATTTATGGTCTTCTTTCTCAACCTTGCAACAACAACAACACAACCTGGACTATTGCACGATGCAACAATCTTGTATCTAAACAACCAAACTGAATTGCAAGAGAGCTCTCTATAAGACCACACCCTGTAAGTACGACGTTCCACAAACGAGAAGAAAGGACGCGCAGCGCCCCAAAATGATGCCACCAGAGTGGCCAAACAATGATGCCACAAGAGCCCAAAAATGCTAGCTCTAAATTAAGTGAATTTTTCACTAACCTTACAATTATGAGATGGATATATATACACCTTAACTTAATATATACAAGCAATGCTGCATCAATCAGCTTAGTCATCATATCGCCTTGGGACAACAATGGTTCTTCCTCTTCTAGATTTTCAAACACTCCCCACCGAAGAGGCATTGTTGTCATTACCTTCTGCAAGGTTAGCCAAGCCTTCTCCATGAGGCTGTAACTCAAATGTTTCATCTTGACTATCTGTGTTTTTGCTGATTTCTAAAGCATAGAGTTTTTGTATAGGTCTCTTTAACTTTCCTCCTGAAGTCTTTACCAGTGCAGACCTAACTAAATTGTCTTTGCCAACAAACAACTCTTCAATTATGCCAAGCTTCCAGCATTGCCTTGGTCTTTCATCCCCAATCATTACCACTTCTCCCACCTTGATACAATTTGCATTGGAGCCCTTTACCCAGTGGTGGGCACAGCTAACCGAAAAGTTAGCTTCGATAACCGCTGAACCGCTAACTCAAAACTTAACTTCGATAACGCTAAACCGATAAACCGATAAAAAAATTAGCGGAAGCTAACGATTACAGCTAACCGCTAACTTTTATTATATGAATTTAGCTTCGGTTTGGTTTTTTGGCTCTAAAACCCATAAAGAGAGCTGAAATTTTAATATGTTGCAGCTTAGACATAGAGCTTTCCAAAAAGGTATAGCATGCCAAGATCAGATGATGATCAAGGTGTACAAAAATAATTAAATGAACAAATGAAATTAAACATTAGTTTACATTCAACATACAGTTTATTTACAGTACAAAAAGTATTAAACGAATCAAAAATATTAAGAAATAAAAATAACGCTGGGGTTCAGCGTCTTGATCAAGCTGACAAAGGTGGGGGACTCCACTACATGCAGCGGTAGCATGTTGCAGACGAACAGGTCCACAATCCTTGTGTCCACCACAAACTGACGGACGCCAGTGCCAGCAGCTGATTGGCCAAACGCCTCACCAATGGTGGGCTGGCGTATTTTCTTTGCAGGTGGCTGCGACGACTGGCTGCTGCTCCTGCTACTGGCACTGCTACCAGAAGATTGCCTGTGTTTCCCACGGGAAGAGCCGGCCTTGATCCTCTCCTCAAACTGGATGGCATGCGCTGGGTGGTTCCTCTTGACATGCGACTTCAAGTTGTAGAGGCTCAACGCGTGTCCCTTGATGGTGGTCTCCTTGGGCTGGCACAAGACGCACCGGAAGTACAAGAGGTTGGCGTTTCTCTTATCCCTTGACATAAAGACAAAGTAGTCCTCCAGGTGGGGCCACAGGTTCTGAGACTCCTGGTTGGGCTGGTCCTGGCGGACCTGGCCATCAACAGGCCCAACATCCTCAGGCGGAACCAAAACGTCTTCACTTTCCATTGCAAAAACTTGTAGACTCGGTAAACTGACGAAAATATGCTTATGATAACGTACGCTGTCGCTGACACTGTAAGACTGTAACGTCGTAAGTGAACTGAACTGCAGAATTACACAACGCTGCTCAGCTGCTGCTGCGTCGACCAATCACGTCTTGTGTTTACACGTAGTCAGCCAATAGCGTGCCAGACTGACTGTTGCAGACACGCTCAGAACAGACTGGAACAAACATATATGATTTTAGGGTTCGCGGACTTAAAGTTAGCGGAACTAAATTTAGCGGAAGCTAATTGGTCCGCTAACGGTTCTCAAAGTTAGCGGAAACGCTAATCCGCTAACGGAAAAGTTAGCTTCGCTAATTAACGGTTAGCGGATTAGCGGAACCGTGCCCACCACTGCCTTTACCTTGCCTGATGGGTAATAATTGAGTTCTGGCAAGTATTCCATCTGCCACCTCTTCCATAACTGATCTTGTAGCTCTTCAAGGTACCTGAACCGTCTGGTTAACTCTCCTTGAGTGCTCTGGATAGGCTGCAAGTCTTCTGGCACACTGGGGCTTGATGTTAATCGTTTACCACAAAGAAAATGATTTGGTGTCAATGGCTCCGCATCCTGCATACTGTTATAAACAAAAGTGATAGGCCTACTGTTCACCATTGCTTCTACTTCACATAAAACAGTGCAGAATTCTTCTTTGCTCAAATGAGCATTAGCTAAAAGTTTCTTTAATGGACACTTTACACTTCTCACTAGCTTTTCCCAAAATCCTCCCCACCATGGTGCTCTCTCAACAATAAACTCCCACTGTACCCCTTGGTGTGAAAAGTAGGATTGGAATCCTTCCTCTTTTAGCAAGGACCAAATTTCTTGGAGTTCCTTTGCAGCCTTTTCGAAGGTTTTTGCATTATCCGATATGATTTTATTTGGGAAACCCCTTCTGTTCACAAACCTTTTAAAGGCCAAAAGAAATACATCACTACTTAAGTTGCTTACCAACTCCAAATGGATTGCTCTGGTAGTAGCACATGTGAAAAGACATATATAACCTTTGTTAGACTCCCCTCGCTCATACACATAGACTGGACCTGCAAAGTCTACTCCCACTACATCAAATGGGGCAGTATAGACACACCGTTCTCTTGGAAGTGGAGCCACCTTTTCATAATAAGGCCTTGCACTCCAACGCTTGCAAACCACACATTTATGCAAGACCTTTTTTACTACTTGTCTAATTTTGGGAATCCAAAACTGTTGTCTGATCTCTATTATCACTTCTCTAACTCCAGCATGTAACAGCTTATGATGAGTATCCAGGACCAAAAGGTCCACAAAGTGCCCCCCAGAAGGTAGCAAAATTGGATGTCTTTTCTCCTCTGGTAGCCCAGAAAACTGTAGTCTACCTCCTACTCTCAATAAATCCTGATCCAAAAACACATCCAAACCCTTGAGAGCAGAATGTGTTGGTAGAACCTGTAATGGATGGCTGGTGAGCAATTCCTTCTCTTCACCAAATTTTTCCTTCTGCACATATACCACCCAGTATTTCCTGGCTTGCTGAATCTCCTTACTGTTCAGAATTCCTTCCCTTCTTGTTTCTCCCTTAATATTGTTGGTAAATCTATATACCCATGCTGTCACTCTTAACAATCTTTTCAGACTGCTAATGTCCTCAAGCCTCAATATGGGGTCCTGCTGCATAACTTGACAACTGTTCACAGTGCATTTTCTCACCTCACTCACCCATGCTTCTTCAGCCTGGCATTCTCCTACAATAGGCTGATTAGAAGGCCAGTTTTCACTTCCAAGTTTTAGCCACTCTGCCCATTCCACCACAAACTTGACTGTGCAAGATCTTTCACTGAAATTCCTCGTGTTGGTAAATCAGCGGGGTTTTGGGTGCCTGGACAATGCTTCCATTGCTTGGGATCTGTGTGCGCTTGAATTTCCTCCACCCTATTGGCAACAAATGGTTTCCATTTCCTTGCCTGACTTCTTAACCAGTGCCAAACTATAGTGGAGTCTGTCCAATAATAGCTTGGAATTTCATAGAGGGCCAAAGACTTTTGCATTGTAACTGCAAGCCGACTAGCAATAACTGCACCCATCAATTCCAACCTTGGAAAAGAAAGCCTTTTCAAAGGTGCTACTCTGCTCTTTGCAGCAACCAACTTGCAACTTACTTCCTCTTGCAATGCGCCTCTTATATAAATACAAGTTGCATAGGCTTCCTCACTTGCATCACAAAAGATGTGCAGCTCCAAATTGTCTGGACTATTGTTCAACTCCCCAAAGTACCATCTTGGGATTTCAATGTCTCCAAGATGTGCCAATTCTTTGAACCAATATTTCCACCTTACCACCATATGATCAAATAACTCTTGGTCCCAACCAAGTTCAATTTCCCAGAGGCTCTGAAACTAAATTTTTGACTATCACAAATGGAGCCAGGAATCCAAGAGGATCAAAGACCTTTGAAGCCAAACTAAGAGCTGTACGTTTTGTCCACCTTGTCTCATTCTCAGCCAGCTCTACTAAAGATTTCCCATTGAAGGTAAACAATTCATCTCCTTGCTGCCAAACAATGCCTAGCACCTTTGCGTCTATTGCCCACAACTCCTTAATACCAGAATCCTCAATACTTTCTGCTGCATCAGGTACTACACAGGACTGACTCATAAACTCTTGTAATTGAGAATGATTGGTCTGCCATTTTCTAAGCTCCATGCCAGCCTCCCTCATTACAGCTCTAGCCTCCATGAATATCTGTTTAGCCATTTCTGTATTATCCACGGAACACAGCAAATCATCAACATAAAAATTTTTCCTTATGTGTTCAATAGTGTTAGGATAGACTTCAGAATATTTCTTAAAATGGTACTGCATAGTAGCTGCCAACAGAAATGGACTAGAGCTGAGGCCAAACAACACTGATTTCATTCTATATGCTTGAACCTTAGGTTCATTTTCCAACAAGTCTTTCGTATCCACCCACAGATACCTTACTGCATCTCTGTCCTCTGGTTTTAACTTTATCTGCAAAAAGGCTTGCTTCACATCTGCAGTCAATGCTACTCTACCAAACCTGAATCTCAGTAACAAGGAAAATAAATCTGCATTTAAATTTGGCCCAGCATCCAAACAGTCATTCAAGGACACACCACCTTTGTCCTTGGCTGAGCCATCAAAAACTACCCTCAGTTTGGTGGTAGTTTTGTCTCGCCGTACCACTGCATGGCGTGGCAGATAATGTGCCTCCTGGCTCACCAGCTCACCTTGCACCCTTTCAGCATAGCCCTCCTTTACATAGCTTAGGATGGCCTCATTGTATTCAATTAACAACTCCTCATTTTTTCTTAGCCTGTACAATGAAGTCTCCAACCTCCGGTTAGCTAGCTGAAGGTTTGAACCAGGTTTGCAAGAATCCTTCCAAGGGAGGCCAACTTCATAGCAACCATCTCTAAACCCAATCCCTTTTTCAAATTGCTCTAAAACATCATTGTTCACTGTACTTGCCTGTTTGTCCTTTATGCCAATGGATTCAAGTTCCCAAAACGCTTTCAAATGCCTTTCCAAACCATGGCTGTTCTCCTCAATCTTAACAAAAAGAGCCTTAATTTCCATTTCATTGCAATAGCTACCATGTAGCATCCAGCCTAGCTTACTTTCAATAGCTACTGGGCCTTGAGATGTGCGGACAATATTACCAGTGATGAAGTCCCAATGATAGTCAGCTCCAATCAAAAGACTAATATCTTCTGTTCCTTCAAACTTATTATTGCCCAAATTAATTCCTTTAACTTGCAATTCTTGGACACATGCAATATCTAAACAAATAGTGACTGGAGCACAAAGTTCCTCAATCTCTACAGCTTGGACCTTGATAGTGGGACTTTGCGGTAACAACCCCTTAACCAGAACTTCTACCTTCTTAAATTTGGTTCGGTTTTGAACGGAACCCCCAAACCCAGAAATTCTTAAATTTTCCCTCGTAAGTTCTTTAAACTTCAATTTTCTGGAAATTCTGGTCTTAATAAAGCTACACTGGCTACCACTATCAAACAACACTTACAGTATCTTCTCCATCATTCCCAATTAATAAGGCTGCAGTTGTTTGCAATAATTCCCCTTTACTTTTACTCCCTTGCATAGCAGTGGCATGTGCCACTGATGTCTCTACTTCTGGGGTAGGCCTACTAGGAGTGTTTTCACACAATAATGGCTGATGCCTACCATGACATTTTTTGCACAAAATTTTAAACTTACAAAACCTTGCTCTGTGACCTTTCAAAAAACATTTAAAACATGCTGTGGACTTAGTTACCCTGTCCTTTCTCTCCTCAAAGGTTAAAGCCTCAGCCACCTCACATTTATATGACTTGTGGTTGCCTTCGCAAAATATGCATTCCTTGATTCCCTTTAATTTATTCTCAGAGGATGCATGTAGAGCTGACACTGTACCTGGGCTATTCCCTTTTGTAGAAACTTTGGTGCGGTGCCTGCCTTTGTCCCCTTGTTTAACATCCCACTGTGCAAACTCAATTCCCTCTCGTCTTGCTAATTCTGTACCTAAAAGACTTAACATCTGCTGAAGGGGGATGTACACATGTTCTGTAGAGTGTCCCCTACTTAATTCAAGCAAAATTGAGCTAGGCAATTTAGACTCCAGTATAGTAACCAACATTATACCATACCTTTCCATTCCTACACCCAAGTTGTCCAGGGACCTAGTTCTAACTTCAAATTCATCATATAACTGCCGTAACTCCTTGACACTATTAGGATTATTAACAGGAGGTATAGCTAAAAGTTCACGGAGGTGGCTTTTAATTAAGATCTCTGGCTTACCAAACCGTTTCTTTAATATATCCCAAGCCACATTATAATTAGCCTTTGTTAATGCTAATCCTGCTATTGTCTTTGCTGCCTCCCCTTCCAAGAGGGACTGCAAATAATTAAACTTCTCCACCGCACTTAACACTTGACTAGAATGAACTGCTGATTGAAAACTGTCTGCCCATCCTTGCCATTCCTGAATACTCCCAGAAAATGTTTTGAGTACAAGCCTCGGTAATTGAACTGCAGATCTGTTAACCTTAACTTCACAAACATCATTTGTTGAGTGTTGTGTTTCATTATTAGACCTGGTCTCTAACTTTAATGAGCTGCTAAACTCTTTTGCTCGGTGGCCTACTTTAATTATATCATCAATAATCTCTTTAAAGTAAATTATGTTATTTTCTATTTCATCCTCTTCTATAAGAGCCTCAATTTTAACATTTACTTCACTTAGAGCAACCTTTTTAGTTTCTAATATGGAAAGCTGCGCAGTCACTAATCTTAAATCCTCTTGCTCTATGGCAGAATCTATAGTGGCAATGACCTGTGTAATTAGACCTTTGTAGGCGCTTCTCCTTTTTTTAAACTTGTTCAATTCAGATGCACTCATCTTCAATGCAAACAACAATTGGGCTCAATGCCAAATGAGCTGAATTGGCAGAAATACTTAACCAAACTGATCAAACGTAAATTTTGCCTTTCTCAAATAAACTGAATTGCTGGGTGGGGTACTAACCAACCACCAGTATGGAATACCAATTTTTCCACCCAAGTAACTGACGCACTGAAGTCTGCAACCTTCGCCTACGAATAATAAACAAAAATTTAACCAAACAGGTAAAATGTAGGCCAAAAACAACGACAGACGAGTGGCCAAGTTTCGCAATTGGGCGACCAAACTTTCTACCCTGGGATCTTAATTCAATAATAAACCAAAATTAACCAAACCGGTAAAAATGTAAACCAAAAACAACGACAGACGAGTGGCCAAGTTTCGCAATTGGGCGACCAAACCTTCTACCCTGGGACCTTAATTCAATAATGCTCAACCCGTCTAGGCCTAACTTGGGCTACAATTTGCAGAATCAGAACTTTGCCGAAAAATAGTCACTGACTCAGTCTTGGGCTAGAATCCGGTTCGAAGGACCATGTTATTTTATTTATTTGTTGGGTTCAAAATATCAGCTGAGCCGTGAACGGCCAAGTTCTAAAGGGCCAGTTCAACCTACAGCCCAAGTTAAGCTAAAATTAAAAACTTACGGACTTGAGATCCTATTAGGTCCTACCTCAGGGTTGCTGACTCGATGTGGGCCTACCTTAGGCCTCAGTTGCATGAATTTAAGATAACAAAAGGGGCACTATTTATGGTCTTCTTTCTCAACCTTGCAACAACAACAACACAACCTGGACTATTGCACGATGCAACAATCTTGTATCTAAACAACCAAACTGAATTGCAAGAGAGCTCTCTATAAGACCACACCCTGTAAGTACGACGTTCCACAAACGAGAAGAAAGGACGCGCAGCGCCCCAAAATGATGCCACCAGAGTGGCCAAACAATGATGCCACAAGAGCCCAAAAATGCTAGCTCTAAATTAAGTGAATTTTTCACTAACCTTACAATTATGAGATGGATATATATACACACCTTAACTTAATATATACAAGCAATGCTGCATCACTCAGCTTAGTCATCATATCGCCTTGGAACAATGGTTTTTCCTCTTCTAGATTTTCTTACAAATTGCAACCATATATATAATAGAATTTAATTTTTAAATAATTTTAATTAGGTTGATCATTAATTAACCTGTTCCGAGCATGATTTACATCATATAGCCTATTTAGTATTTTTTTTCATAACAGTTAAGAAGTGTGTATGTGTATATATATATATATATATATATATATATATATATATATATATATATATATATATATATATATAAAAGTTTATATTAGTTTTGTATAAATATTAATGTAAATAAGAGCAAGTTTCACACAAACTTCATGTTCCTGCCCTCAAGTTCGTGATCGCGAACACGAGCTTTGCTGGTTGCAAAATTTGGATGTTGTGTAGATAACATAAGGACAGGGCCGGCGAGAGCTGCCACGGGCTCCGGGTAAGGATTGGTATATGGGCCCCCCTGTTTACTCAGTATTTTATTATGAATGTTTTTTGTGTACATAACAAGCAAACTGATTATTGTCCAAGTCACTATTCAAAACATACAGTATGAATAAACAACTCAGAAGAAAATGACCATTTTATTTTTCGAATCAATTATATGTATTAATTCTATCACCATACAATTTACAAATGCAGTACCAGTCCATGCAGGCAAGACAATTGTTTACTGCAAGATTTTCATAATTAGAAGTATACTTTCTTTGCCTTCTCTCTAGCAAAGTGGTAAATGATTCTGATGAAATTTAAAGTACGGGTTAACTGGCTTTCAATTACAATGGTTCCCAGATCTGTCAGTCGGTCTTGAGCATTGGTGGACCGCAGATAACATTTTATGTTTCAGTTTGACTATGATAATCTCTATAAAATGTACGTTCATTAATTATATTTCCTCTCTGTTATTTAATCAATTGCTTTATTTTAGATTTTATCCCCCCTCTTTCCAGGCCCCCTAGAGGTCCTGGCCCCTGTGATTTAGCCCGGCTTCCCCGCCCTCTCGGCGGCCCCACATGAGGATAATTTCGTCTATGCCCATATGGTATGGTATTAATAAGCCCTTCAGTTAAAGAGGTCTGATTTATCTTCTACGAATCTGCGCATTATATTAGCAGAACCATGATATTAATTTTAACGTTACCAAAACTAAGCAGTTATGGAAATGGGGGGACACGCGGGTACACGGCGTGTACCAACTTCTCAATTTGTAGTTGTAACTCTCTCTCTCTCTCTCTCTCGGTCACTAGTGGGGTTCCTCAGGGGTTCCGTTTTGGGGTCACTGTTGTTTATCATTTACATAAATGATATCGACGGTGGCATCGTCAGTCGGACTGCCAAATTCGCTGATGACACCAAGCTTGGGGCCAACGTTGGGACGCCCGAAGCGATCGAGCAACTGCGTGCGGACCTAGGTAGGATAGGAGAGCGGTCCGAAAAATGGCAAATGCCGTTTAACTTGGGTAAATGCAAGGTGATGCACATTGGCTACGCCAATCCCAAGTCGGAGTACTCGATGTTGGGGAGTAATATCGAGGCGACTGATTTGGAAGAGGACTTGGGTGTGCTAATTTTGCAGCGACCTTAAGTTTCCGAAACAGTGCGTAGAGGTGGAAAAGAAAGCCCAGAAGCTGTTGGGTTATATCAGGAGGCAATTTCAGTTTCGGAACAAGGAGATTGTGCTCTCTCTACAATTCCATGGTTCGGCCGCACCTGGAGTATGCTGTGCAGTTCTGGTCGCCCACCCTCAGGAAAGATATTGAGAGGCTGGAGCGAGTGCAGGCGAGGGCCACAAAGTTAATCCCTTCCGTTAGGCATATGGGCTACAATCGACGGTTACGCGCCCTGAACTTGTTTTCGCTGGAAACTCGGAGGCTGCGCGGTCAACTCATCGAGGTTTTCAAGTTCTTACACGGGTTCAACGATGTCGATTTTAGAAGCATGTTTAGTTTAAATGATAACCCAACTCGCAACAATGGTTTGAAGTTGGATTTGAAACGGTTTAGGACTAGTATGTGTGGGAATTACTTTACCTATAAGATCTGTGACACGTGGAACAGGTTACCTTTAGAAGTTGTGAACAGTTCCTCTGTGGATCATTTCAAGAAAAGGTTAGACCAAATCTTGCACACTATTTGAGTGTGTAGAAAATTTTCCCTGGCACCCGTTGCCATTGGTACCTCCTCGGTATGGGCCGCAAGGCCTTTTGAGGTACTTCTTTTCCTTGTAACGCCTTGTAACACTCTCTCTCTCTCTCTCTCTCTCTCTCTCTCTCTCTCTCTCTATATATATATATATATATATATATATATGTGTGTGTGTGTGTGTGTGTGTGTGTGTGCTTGCTTGCTTGCTCCTTTTCCCAAGCATGTACCTAGTTCCTAAAACCCAATTCCATCACTGAAACTAAGGTTATGCTTTTCCATCCTAAAACTTTTATAATAATGAATCAGGTAATATAAATTTTAAAATGAAAGGTGAACCAATAGAGCAAGTAGTAGAATTTAAGAATTTGGGTCAAACTATCACCAGCTACTTGAATGATTATCCAGAAATAAGGAAACAATATCAAAACTTCTGCACTAAAGCAAACAAGATTCTAAAGAAATTCAGATTCTGTACAAGCGAAGCTAAATACACTCTTTTTTTCGTACTTTCTGTACTAATACAGTATTTATGGTCAGCATCTTTGGGCTAATTATATTAAAGAAAGTTTTGGTACAACCCCTTAATTAATTTACTTTATAACAGATCTTTTAGATTGTTGTGTAAGTTATTTCTAGGATGTTTAACTTCGCACATGTTTGCTAGTCTCCCGGAGGAAACAAAACATGCTCAGTACAGTCTAATGCAAAGAATTTAAAACTTAGTCAACCCAGTTATCCATGGTGTTTATCAGGAGTGTCATGGCGAATTTTGAGGTGCAGGGGCTCTAAGGAAATACCGGCATGTTGGTACATAATTTTAAATTCTGCTATTATTTCCTTGTATCGGTACAACAGTTAATCAGGTTACTCCCCCAGAATGAGCGAAAAGTTGAATACACGAATGTTACGGTAGTACACCGAGGCGTAATAAGTAACTCATTCAATTTTTGCAATTACAAATCATATTTAAGGGAAAAATGTGGCTCCCTATTTCAATAAAAATATGCCTTTCGACTAAGTAAACCAATAGCGCTGGTAGGTATACGTATACTTTAGCGTCGGAAATTATTTATACGTTTAATATCAACAAAAAATACGTAAGCCTCAATATAACTTTATTAAAAGTATTAAAACGATATTACAAATGATAAATGCGCCATGTTGACCCGGTTAGGTCAACTGTACGCCCTTGACGATTGGTTATGTTAAGTTGTGACATTTTCGTTAGTTTAAACGAAAATATCACGACTTAACCTAACCAATCGTCAAGGGCGTACAGTTGACCTAACCGGACAAAGAAGAAGCTACGTCGTCAACATGGTACATCACGTGCCTTATTTCCCAGCTATATTCACGAATTCTTATGGAGAAATAAATATAAAAACTAACTTATTTGTGCATTTGATTATATCCATTAATGACATTTATCAGTTGTAATATCGTTTCAATAATAATAATAATATAATTTCCAACGCTAAAACGTATAAATAATTTCCGACGCTAAAATATACGTTTACCGAGCTGGTGTGTGGTATAGACATTTTATTTGGAACAATTTCATGGTATTGCATTTTGAATCCTTGATCTCAATATTAATTATTGTTTTACCAGGTATGATATATAATAAAATTCACGTTACTTCACTTACTGGCCAGCTATGAGAGTCTCAGTTGAGACTCACTGGTCTGGTTAAACTATTTTATAATAATAATAATAATAATAATAATAATAATAATAATAATAATATTTCACTCAGACTTGGAATATTAAAAATTTGAAATCACAATTAGAAGTCAGTGCTTTCATCTCAGTTTGTTTGTTCCCAACTTCCAAGTATCAACTAAAAAAAAAAAATTTGGATGAATGGAGGTGTGGGAGCGGCGCTCCTGTGCGCTCCCGCAGCACTACACCCCTGGTATGTCTGTAGCTCTGCTTAATATCGATATTATTGTTATTTTTCATCACTTGTGATTTTATTTTTAATCTATTTTTGTTTTTAGTTTTTTATTATTACTGTTAGTGTTATGGATTATTATTCCACCAATAAAATTTGCCATTTTCATTCTATATATGTTTCAAAACAGTTGCCCATTTAAAAAAACTGTTTTCTTTATATCTTTCCAGCAGTGAAAATATAATATTTAGGTACACTATTGTAATATTGAATAAACAGCTGTTTTGCAATTATTATTATTATTATTATTATTATTATTAGTACCATAACCAACCAGGGATTTCCCTACACCTCCCTAGCGGAGGGGGGGTTATACTCCCTGAACTTTCCTATCACCCCAACCCCCTTGGATTCTACTCAACTTCTGCGTGCTTTTACAAAACACCGACAGTTGACTGAATTGAGACATTACCATACAATATACAACTTGATAACCTCTTTAGAATCCTTATTCCTGAATGTGAAATACAGAGCTTAGGAATTAAGCATTACACAATAATGAATACATGCAAAAATTGCATATGGTCTTTGTTTCGGTTTCGGTCTCGGCCTCGGCCATGGTGGTCTCGACTACATCACCGCTACAAGTAATGGGGCTGCCGTGTGATAATGACAGAATAGAGAATTTAAACACAGTGGACTATCATACGACGAATGAATGAAGAATTTTACTTCAACTTCTTTTTTTCACCACTCGTGGCTCGATCTGATCTTTGAACTACGTTTCCTGGAACGAAAGAAGTATCGTTTCATCTCTCGTTACTCCCAGTCACAACAACTACAGCTGGGCGTTCTTTTTCATCACTGAATAGAATTCTGTGCTCTGAAAGATGTCGCTTTCTGCCTGATTATGTGAATGAACTAATAAGCATATTGACTGAAGCCACCAAAGATGAATGCACTGCATTCGAGAAGTTCATTGAGAGAATTGTGCAAAACTACAAGAAACTAAGAAGAATGTAGATGTAGTAGAAGGCCTGGGTGGCCAACTTTAATTTGTGTGATGATTTCAAAACACGAGTTAAATCTAATAAAATGTTTATGAAACATTTTTCAATTTTTACGATGGTGCCATACAGTCCAGGACCGATTCAATCGTGCAGCTCCTTCAAAAAGGAGCTGCACGAGTGAATCGGTCCTGGAAGTCTGCACGAATATTTTCAAGGGTTTTGCCATTACGTGGTAGCTCATAGACCAGGTACTAACCAATATGCGTTGTTCAATCGTATAGTTGCTGCTATTACATATTTCAAATGGGTCTGAAAGAAAAACGAAAATCAATTAGTATTTTACTGGGGGTGACAAGACATTGTGGATACCCTGTACATTTTTATTATTTTTGGGACTCTCTCTCTCTCTCTCTCTCTCTCTCTCTCTCTCCTCTCTCTCTCTCTCTCTCGGGGGAGGGGAGATGATTTTTTTTTTCATTACTGGTGTATACAGTAGAAATTCCATTTACAGAGAAAATAAATAGTTAAAAAAAAATTTATAAAACAAAACCAAAAAATTCTGTATACATATTTTAAATATATTAAATAGATTCATTAAACTTAAGACCAACAGGATACGTTACAGCATTGGCTTAACCCTTTAACTTAATAGTTATTTTCAGCTTTTTTTTATGGTAAATGCAAAAACATCACTTTTTTCTACGTGAAGGTCAAAATATGACAATTAAAACCCACTCTAATAGACAGAGTTTATTTCCACAACAGTTTCGATGCCCACTGGCATCCTCTTCGGGTGGATGCCAGTGGGCATCGAAACGGTTGTGGAAATAAACTCTGTCTGTATAAAAATCTTTAAAGATTCTCCACCAAGATTCGAACCCAGCATC
>JAJOZX010000462.1:1097500-1157500 GCA_023014485.1 Bathynomus jamesi | reverse complement strand
ACTTAAAACTAAAAAAGATACTCTAAATAATGAGTAAAACATAAAAGAAGATTCGGTCTCAGAAAAGTCGGTCTCGAGACTCGAAAAGAAAAGTTAAAATGAAATTAAGCTCTGAGCAACAGATTTTAAGGCAATTTTATCACTTTCAACATACTTTTGCGCGAGTATTTCGATGCGCGAATCGAGTGTTTCATATTTTGTCTTTTTACTTGGCTTCTCTCCTCGTTGCAAATGTGAAATTTTAGTCTGCTTCTAACTGATGATTTCAATGCGAATAAAATGCTTCAAGGGCATTATTAGTTCGGGGCAATTTTTTTAAAACCTAACCTAACCTAACCTAACCTAACCGAAATTTCCAAGACCGAATTTTCTGGACACCGGTAAAAATAAATTAAAATAATTAAACAAAACATATAATAAAAACGAAAGGAAACTATAGAACCTATAGATACATGCAACCATCAACAAAGAAGAAAAAACTATATATTATATATACGAGGGGCGGTCAGAAAATAAGTTTACACAGCGTATAATTTCGTAACTAAAGGACCTACATTGATTATGTTTGTATTAGGTGAATACGTTAATCATTGTTGGCAACACTGCACGTCGATTCGGCTGTCATCTACCGTACATTGGTTAGATGAGTCAATTGAACATGGCGGCTCGACTGGAACAGTACCCTGTCATTTCTGCAACGATATTCCAAGTCTGTCAATGGTCAAGAATTTCTCGAGCGCATTGTTACAGGAGACGAGACATAGGTTCATCACCGTACTCCGGAAACAAAACGTGCCAGCATAGAATGGAAACACCCTGGGACCCCGCGACCAAAGAAATTCAAGATTGTGAGGTCCGCTGGCAAAGTGATGGTTACTGTGGTTTGGGGACTACAAAGGCATTTTGCTCGCAGATTTCATGCAAAAAGGCACAACAATAAATGCAGCTGCATATTGTTCAACACTGGAACGTTTACGAGCGGCCATTAAACGTAAACGTCCTGGACTTCTCCGTAGGGCAGAGCACTGTTCCAGTTGAGTCTGTTCAATTGCTGGATGGGTGACTCTCTACGTTTAGATGACGTAGCTACCGTGAGATGGTTCGGTTTCCACGTAAAGCTGTAGGTCCAGGGATAGATGACCTGTCGAATAAGCATTTAAAGTATACTAATGTTGTGGTCAATCGTCGTATCTCATTACTGTTCTCAACTATACTTGCTCACAGTTATATTCCTGAAGAGTTTATGAGGGTGTATATCACACCCCTTGTCAAAAATAAATATGGGAACATTATCCAGCGATAACTACAGGCCTATTGCTGTTGCCACCTGCTTCTCAAAATTATTTGAAAAACTTTTGCTACGCCAACTAAATGATTATTTATGGACGTCTCCTAATCAGTTTGGTTTTAAAAAGGTTCCATTCAATTGACCTGTGTATTTATGTTTTGAAAGAGATTGTATTTAGATATACTGTCAGCAGTGATGTAGTCGAGACCGAGACCTAAGCACCCGAGACCGAGACCAGATAGAAGGTCTCGAGACCCGTCTTGATACTGAGACCGAGGCCGAGACCATATGCAGTTTTTGCATGTATTCAGTATTGTGTAATGCCTAATACCTAAGCTTGTATTTCACATTCAAGAATAAAGATTCTAAAGAGGTTATCAGGTGACAATTGCAAAATTTACTCCTAATTTATTCACAAATTCATAGTTTGTGACATTTTTCAGCAGTTAACTACTTACTTAAAACAAGATAAGTGTTCGTTACACTTGAGGAACATCAACATACTCAGCACAGATGCGACGTCAGTCGCCTGCAGACCAGTAATGTAGTCGAGGGCACCATGGCCGAGACCGAGACGAGACGAGAAAAAAAAGGTCTAGAGATCGGTTTCGAGTCCTACATCACTGACTGTCAGTAATTCAACTATTTATAGTTGTTTTTTGGATATAAGCAAAACATATGATAGAATGAATCACAATATTCTATTTAAAAAATTAAAAGACAGGAATGTTTCACCATATGTTTTAAATTTAATAAAATTTTTGTACACACCCACACCAAACTTTTACTGTTAGATGGAGCAATGTATTGTCCAAATGCGAAGTTAAACAAGGCTCCTTACTCTCTCTCCTCTGCTGTTTTATATATATATATATATATATATATATATATATATATATATATATATATATATATATATATACACATGGATTAATTGCTTCTCTTAATGGGGCAAGAGTGGGATGCTGCATAGATGACATGAGGATGAATAACTTAGTCTATGCCGATGATATGGTGTTAATAAGCCCTTTGGTGAAAGATCTGGATCGTCTTATAAAAATTTGTGAATCCTATTCACAGAACCATGACATTAATTTTAATGTTACTAAAACTAAAGTTATGCAGTCCCATTCTTAAAGCTCAAACCAAAGAGCTATTATTGTTTTTAAAGTGAAAGCCGAACCAATAGAACAAGTACAAGAATTTAAGTACCTGGATCAGACTATCACCAGCTCTTTGAGTGAAGACTCAGACATAAGGAAACAATACCAAAGTTACTGTGCTAAGCCAAACATAATTATAAGGGACTTCAAAGTATGTACAAGCGAAGCTAAAGACACTCGTTTTCGTGCTTTCTGCATTAATATTTATGGGCAGTAACTCTGGGTTAATTATGAAAAAAGGCTCCCTCAGAACCCTCAGTTTGCTTTAACAACGGATCCTATAGACTGCTGCGGAAGTTACCTTTAAGACCGGTCTCGCTAACAGACATGTTCGCTAACCGCAACGTTCCGAGTCTCTGAGTAACAAGATGTGCGAAGAATTAAAAACTTGGACAATCCAGTTGTCCAAGCTATTTATCAGTCCTGTTTCATCTCTTATAGACTGTGGACTTCTTGGTATGAAAGTGTTTGCCTATAGCTTCATTTAACCTCCTGCATTAGTCATCCCATTACACGTACTTTTTATTAAGCTGTTATTACTGACTTTATTATTTCTCGTTTCTTTACGTGTATTATTGTTATTTCTTCATTACCGTAGTCCTTTTTTGTTTTTGTTTTTTAAACTTTGTTTAATTAGTTGTATCGTTGACTACCTTGATGGATACTGTACCTTTTTATTTTATGGGATCTGTCTCCTGCCAATAAACATTATCTTTGTCATCATATATATATGGTGGTATTGTCGCTATGCGTATTTTTAATTTTTATTGGCATTCAAGAATATTGTATTATTTTATGAGATTTATATCCTGCCAATGAAGCTTAGCATTATCATATTATTATTATTATTAATATAAATATATTAAAATTTTCACTTTATCCTTTAAATTTCTTTCCTTCCTTTCAACCTCTTTGCTTTGTTTTGAAACTTTCACTTGTCTAAGTTTTCTTACATCTTTTAACCTTCTTTCTTTAACAGACAGCTTCATTGGGACCAGCAGGTTTGTTGCTGTTTGGTGTCCTTTGTATTCCCTAACAAAAAGCCTATCTCTGATATTATATATATATATATATATATATATATATATATATATATATATATATATATATATATATATATATATATATATGAGAGAGAGAGAGAGAGAGAGAGAGAGAGAGAGAGAGTTTTAAGGGTACCAGGATATTTTTTGTAAACATACGAAGCCCTTCTAATTATGTGAAACGTCCAAAATGACTACAAATGTTTCGAATGTTTTGACAATAACACGAAAATAAACATCAATTTGGAAATTTCAAATATTTAGAAAGGCTTCACGCGACTATCACCACATATATACATACTGTAAATATATTAAAAAACAAGTATTACGTTGGGTTCCAGTCATTGAGTTCATGTATTCAGTAATTGCGTCCATTTCAATAAACTAAAATATTAATGAGAAACATCAATAAAAAGAGAAGATCATTTCGCGTTTTAGGAAGTGAATATATTAAAAGGAAATAGACAAATTACTTGGTTACAAGAACCAATATATACGGTTGATATATATATATATATATATGTAAATCTTACCACTATCATACTAAGATATTCCTGGATGGAATGATTTTATTGCCCCCCTGAAGAGGGAATTGAAAGACGCCTATGATTTGTGGTGCTTTCATGGTAGACCCAGATTAGGACCAGTATACTTGAATATGCGTAGAAGTAGGGGTCAGTATAAGGCGGCCATAAGGCGATGTAAACAGGAAGAAGAGTCTATTCGAGCATCAAAAGCCGGTGAAGCTCGCATAAATAACGATAACAACAAATTTTGGAAATTTGTTAATAATCAAACGGGTGTCAAAAATGTCCTCCGTCCGACAATCGATGGGGTGTCGGGGGGGGGGGGGGGAAATTGCAAAGCTGTGGAAAACCACTATTCTAACGTTCTTAACAGTGTAAGTAGGGATAACCTTAAGATAGATTGCAGCGAAACGATTGTGGGAGGGACAAGGAAAATACTTTGATATCAGTTTCTGAAGTAAAGAGGTTAATTAAAGAGTTAAAAGACTGGTTCTGCGTCAGGGGTAGATGACTTATCGAATGAGCACTTAAAATATGCAAATGACGTAGTATGTCTGCATATATCATTGCTCCTATCAGCCATGCTGGCTCATAGCTATATCCCTGCAGAGTTCATGAGGGTATATATCTTGCCCCTGGTCAAAAATAAGTACGGAGACATTCTGTCCAGCAATAATTACAGGCCTATTGCTGTCGCTTCCTGCTTCTCGAAACTACTAGAAAAACTCTTGTTACGCCGATTAAATGATTTCCTATGGACATCTCCTATCAGTTTGGATTTAAAAGGTCCCACTCAACTGACCTGTGATCCATGTACTTAAAGAAACAATATCTAAATACATTGACAGTAATTCACTATCATTATTTATAGCTGTTTCCTAGATATAAGTAAGGCATATGATAGGGTGAACCACAATATTTTATTTGCAAAACGAAGACAGGAAGGTTCCCATGTACATATTAAATTTATTGAAATTTTGGTATTCCCACCAATCTTTCACTGTTAGGTGGGGCAATGGTACTATCCGAGTGTTTTGGCTCCTCTTGCGGGGTAGACAAGGCTCCTTGCTCTCCCCTATGCTGTTTAATGTGTATATCGACGGATTATAATTGCTTCACTTAATGAGGCAACAGTGGATGTTGTATAGATAACACAAGGATAATAACTTAGTTTTATGCCAAGATATGGTGTTAATAAGTCCCTCTGTTAAAGGTCTGGATCAGCTACTAAAGTCTGCGAAGTGTATTCGCAGAAACATGATATTCTTTTTAATGTTACAAAGACTAAGGTATGCAATTTCATCCTAAAAGCTGTAATCAGCCAGCTGATATAAGGTTTAAAATGAATGGTGAAATAATTGAGGAAGTACAAGAGGTTAAGTATTTGGGTCAAACTATTACCAGCTCCTTGAGTGATGACTCAGATATAAGAAAACAATCTCGAAGTCTGTGTGCTAAAGCGAATATGACCATAAGGAACTTTCGATTCTGTACAAGTGAAGCTAAAGAGAGACTCTTTCGTACTTTCTGCAGTAATATATACGGACAGCAACTGTGGGTGAATTATAAAAAAGATTCTGGCAGAACTCTAAATTTGCTGTACAACAGGTCTTTTAGACTCTTACATAAATTACCCCTGAGATGCTCAGTTTCGCAAATGTTTGCTACCCGCAATGTCCAGAGCTTCCCGAAGGTAACAAGACGTGCTGAACACAGTCTAATGCAAAGAATTAAAAAATCAACCAACCCGATCATCCAAGCTATCCATGAGTCCTGCCATTTATCTTCTAAGCTATGGACTTCTTGGTACGAAAACGTCTGTCTGTAGCTCCACTTAACTTCGACATTACAGTATTATTTCTAATCAATTGTAAGGGGTTCCAAAAAACCTTAGCCCCCCATTTGCAGCTTACATGTTTACTTATATCGAAATAGTTTTTAGTGATTATAAAAATATATAAAATTCTTTATTTATTGCAGGTATTAAATTACTCTAGCTGAAAAGTGATAATATAATGGCTTCTCAATTAATTGGTGATTCGGAAAGGCAACGTGTGACAGATCGCATACGAGCAAAGCATTTCGGAAGCTCGTGTGCTGGAGCCACCTTTATAACACGTTCATGGTTGCCAAAAAGTTGCGAAGAAGTGAGGACTTCGTCAAAAGAAATTGGAATAAAACTTTGGATGAATGTGAAATGGATACAACCAAATCTGGGCGGCCAAATTTGCTACTCTCTCAGGAACAAAGGACATCATTGAAAGCGGTACGCGTAAGCGGAAAAAACAGCTGTGCTAAACTTTCTAGATCGAAGTGTTGAGAGGAAAGATCGTTAGTGGTGAGATCATTCGACTGTACCGTCATAGGCAAGGTTTAAAGCTTTGGCATGAACCTTCCAAGCCAGAAAAACTCAACTTAACATCGATGACAGAATGTGGTTTGCCCATTATCTTGAGGATTGGGATGTGGATGATTTCATGCATTTAGCTGTCTCCGATGAATTTTTTGTTTACGTAACACGTCGGCCTAACTACCAAAATGATTAAGTGTGGGCCACAACACCAGATGAAATCAATGACAATGAGCATTATCGCGAATTATTAAAAAGTCCAGACTGTGTTGGTGTGTTTGTTTTGTTCACTGCAAAGAAGCTCATGGGTGCTGAAGCCAAATGGTCAGAGTTGGGATGGACAGTATTTTCGTGATATTATTCTATCCCAGCATGTCAGTCCTTTTCTAAGAAACCCAAACAATGTTATGGATGTCGATCAGGTCACACTTCTGCACGATAAGGCCCCCTGCTTTAAGGCATTAGCCACTCAACAGTTGTTGCGGAACCATGAGATCGATTTCTTTGGAAATGAAGAATGGCCAGGAAATTCTCCTGACCTGAACATCTGTGAACACATTGGATCAGTTATAAAGGACAAGGTTGAATGTCTCTTGTTTCAAGAACCTGCAGCAAATCGATTTTCGAAGGATACAATGACGCAACACATTGAAACTGTTTTAGCAAATTTGCGTAACGATCAAGCTCTATTCACGTCACTTTTGGCAAGCTACCCAAAGAGAATTCAGGCTGTCTTGGAAGCCAATGGCGGGAACCCCAAGTTTTAATTGTTTCTCATTAAATGTAGGATTAAATTCTCTTTTGTAAGGTATGTTTAGTTTTACTGTACCTCTAATGGTTTAGGCCATGGGCGGGGGGGGGCTAAGGTTTATTGGAGCCCCGTATATATTTCTATCCTGAGTATATGAACTGTCATTGTATTAATAATATTTGTCATATAGACTATAGTCTGCCAATAAACCTTTTCATTTTCATATATATATATATTGATGGATATGCAAGTACTTATCTAAATTTATCTTTGTTTTTATTCTAGGGTTAACTGAGGTTTAATTTTTTAACATTTACGTACAATTGAGTAATACTGTAGCTCGCGTACCACAGGTTGGGAACCGCTGTTCCGGATGTTTAAAAACAAACCTATTTATAATCCTATTATTGACCTATATGACAATTACAACAGTTTTAGCTATTTGCGTTTAACTTCTGATTTCAACGATTAAGGAGGCATACATTGAGCAGTGATTCGAATCCCACTTTAAGCTGTAGAGTGTAGATCCCTTCTGTCGCATACTCATGAGCGAACTAAAACGGGAACTCAATCGTAAAGTACCAAATATAAGCAATGTTATTCATCTTTCAGGATTCCTTTCGTCTTTTGTTTTTAAATACGCATCAAACCAACTTTACAACAACCAAAAATTTCAAAACCAATACAAATGTTTAATTCAACGTTTTTATAAGTTTAAACAAAAAGTATTGAATTAATATTTGTAAATTTAGATAAGTACTTGCATGGACAAGTAAAATTAATGGTAATGTAGGTCTGCCCTGAAAAAATTTGTGGGTAGTGGGGTATGGTAGATTTTCTGGTTTGCCGTAGGTGAAGAAAATAAGTTTGCGAATCCCTGATCTAGAAAATAACGTGGATAACAAAATTTATTCTAACTGCTACATAAATATCCTTAATCTCATTACCGAAACATTTCGGACTGATAGTTGTAAAAGGTCTCAACAAGGACGTATGAGATACAAATGAGTCTTCTATAATATAACTAATATAATTAGAGATAACTTATGTACTGCCTATTTACCATATTGTAATAATTCTGTACAAATACCCATAATCCTTATAAAACATAAGTACTCATATTTTAAATGAAATAACATACGTTAAAAAAAATTACACATTAGAAACTCTCTCTCTCTCTCTCTCTCTCTCTCTCCCTCTATATATATACAGAGGAACCTTGCTTAACGAGTGCCTCGTATAACGAGAAATTCGTATAACGAGCCAAAAGAATGGGGGAAAATTACCTTGCATAACGAGCGACACTTTGCTTAACGAGCAAAATATTTTAAAAATAAAATAACATCTTTTCAACGCAAAAGCAAAATAAATACAGTAAGGTCGCGGAGTCCATCCGAGCGTCTTACTTACGTTGACTCGCTTTCTTTATCCCCCAAGTCTCCTCCTGCATGTCCACCCCCAAGTTCAACGTGTGGGTGACTCACTGCCCAGTGCTGTTTCCCTCGTTTCTTGCCTCGCGGCTCTTAGTCTGTTTAGCTGTCTCTAGACAGTTTCCTCGTGAAAAAGGATCCAAAAGAAAGTGAAAGTGCCTCTAAAAAATTTAAAGCTAGTGACTGTGAGCTCGTCGAGAATGTTATTGCATTGAACGAAGACGATTCTCCTCCTTCCCCTCAATAACCCTCTCCTCCTCCCCTGTCTCTTCATTTCCTTTGCGTGCGTCAGGAGCACCTTCTCTCTTCGTAAGTTTTATAAATTTCACCGTTTACTAATTATTTACATTCTCTTTTGGGTTAATTTTTATTAATAATCTTTCATTTTATGCAATAATAATTTAAAAAACGCCTTTAAATATCATTATAAATATTATTTTAAGTATTTTTTTAAGCATGGAACGCATTATCATATTTTACATTGATTCCTATGGAAAAAATTGCCTTGTTTAACGAGCATTTTGCATAACGAGCACAATTCGGGAACGAATTATGCTCGTTAAGCAAGGTTCCACTGTATATATATATATATATATATATATAGGGTGATCCATAAGTCTGGTCTCACCTGAAAACAAATGTTTAAAGTGATGTCTTGTTTTGGAACCATTTTTTTTTTTTACAGGTAGAATAAGTCAGTTACTCTCGTGATGAAAAGGGCTCTGGAGGCCTTTTCCTCACGAGTGTAACTTACTTCCATATTAGCCATTGCTTGTTATTCTCCCTGCAACAAAAAAAAAAGGGTCCCAAAACAAGACATCGATTTGAACGTTTTAGTTCTAATGTATTACTTTTGTAAATTTAATTTGAAATAAATTTTCCTACGAGACCGGACTTATGGAACACCATTCTCCCCATTCTCTTCTCGTTTTTTCTCAAGCTGTTATTCCCTGAGGCGGAGTTAAAGTGAATCCACGAAACTGTTAGAAGAAGTATTTGCTCCATTATTTGTAGGGGTTATTTTAATATTTATTATCATCATAAGTTCATTGTCCAATTGCGAAATTTCTTCCGTTACACACACACACACACACACACACACACACACACACATCACAATTAATAAGTAAAAAGACATTATATGCAAGTGTTATTCTTTATTTCTAATTATAGGGACTTTTATTTGAGGTTGGCTTAAAAATTAATCAGTTATTACGGGTCTTCAAGCGTTGACTGATCATTTTTAAGTCATACAAGTGAGAGAATGATTACTCCTCCTTTCTGGCAGAGACTGTATGCAAGATAATAAACCAGACTGGTTCTGTTTTAAGTGAAATTTAGGAGTAAAAGAAATTGGATATTATTTATTTTTTAAAAACAAATTATTCGCGCGGAAAATTTTGAGTTTGCGAGAGCAGTAATTTAAGTGTGATGTAACAAAAATGATCAAAAGGTGAATTACAAAAGTTTTGTAACTGATATTGTAAAGTATTATTATTATGCACAGATGTACGTACACAGTCTCACAAACGCATACACACACAAAAATTAAGGTATGCAGTATATATGTAACCAGGTTACATATTTTAAATTCATGTACAGTAGTTTCGGAAAAAAGTTCGCCTAGAAACATTAAACTTTTAAAAAGCATAAAAAATTAGTAATTAGTAATGACAGGGTTTCGTTTGAAATTTTATTACTCTCCCCAAAATACAAAAAATATCCAAGGAAAAACAGAATATTACCAATTAGTAATTTTTTTATGCTCTTCGGAAATTTATGTTTCTTGGCGAATTATTTTCCTAAACTGTATATCTGTCTGTATGTGAAGGAACGGAGATGATACACGGAAAACGGGGAAATACACGTATCTAATCAGCTTAAATCTTATTGTGCAGCTTTTAAAAGCGATGAGAAGTATTGATTTGGAACAGATAGAAACGTGTCTTCCATTAGGTGATGTACTGCTGCAACCAATCTCTAGCTTCATCCGATTCTTACCTTTTTCTAAGATAACATCATAACAAGTTTCTCTTAGAATAGATTGAATTTCATGTATTTCCAATTCAATTCGTGTTTTTACTTTTCTGTCAAGTTTTATAGGAATCCAAGAATCCAATAAGCGTGACTTCATACAATCTCAGTGAATACATGAAGTAGCAATGGATTAGACAAACGTTTATTTATTTATTTATTTATTTATTATATATATATATATATATATATATATATATATATATCACACACATATACATATGTAAAAATGAACAATGACTAATCCATATTCATTTTTACATAAGAAACCAAAATCGCCTAAGCGAGTTTTGGATAAAAATTTTATTTGTAGCTTCCTATTTTTGTTTGTGTCATAACCTTACGATCTCCCATTTCTATGGTTTAGTCGTATCCATTTTCCATTTTTTATTTTTTGTTATAGAAGTTATTATAATTAATTATGATTGTCTTGCATCTCACCCTCGACCCTAGATTATGCATACACATTGCATGTAACAGGATTGGAACCAGCAGTTGTACTTCTTAGTCATTAATACCCACTCTTTGTCTCTAATTCGTTCTTGTAAGTCTTCCTAATAATGATTTGTACTACACGTACAAATTCAATAACTATGACGTCACATTTTCCCGTCATTAATTTCCCTTCATCATATCTCTAGTATTCAATGTATGAAAATTCTTTAACATCATAATAAAAACTGTACACTCTATAGAAGTCATTATTTATGTTATGTAGTATAAATATTATTATTCAACCATATTCATCCATACCGTATGTGCCCATGTACTTTGTATTATATTTCTAACATCTCAATTGTCTATTAATATGAAACACTGTAACAAAACAAAGTTATAGTAACTGTTTAATTATAATTAACTGTAATACTTTAATTTAATATAATGTAATGTACTTTAATGAAACTGTACTTAATGATGTAATGTACTAAATGACGTAGTCAATGTACTTTAATGGAATTGTAGTTAACGATAATAAATGAATTGGTAATTATAATCATAGTTACAGTACACCCAA
This sequence comes from Bathynomus jamesi, assembly GCA_023014485.1. NCBI lineage: Eukaryota > Metazoa > Arthropoda > Malacostraca > Isopoda > Cirolanidae > Bathynomus > Bathynomus jamesi. Next base: position 1,145,899 of record JAJOZX010000462.1, on the reverse strand, counting down.
AATTACAATGTACTCAATGTCCGACCCGACATTATGTCACCATAAGGAATGTAGAATCGGCGATACTGTTGTTATTTTTTTTATTATTATTTTCGTTGGAATAAATTTTGATGTGCTTTCTACTTTGCCAAATAATTGATGACCTGTTGTTTTTTTAAAATCTCATAATCATTTTTTTAGATTTAGCTTAATAATGAATCCTGAGTAACTTTTGCCATGTCATGTTTTGTATACATTCTTTCTTCGTTATAAAAGATGAAGTCATGTCTTGCCTAAGCATTTAATTGTAAATCTTAAACCTTTAATTTTTACTCATATGCATATTTTAGTGTAAAGATGCATAGTTCAATTTCCACTTTTAGTTAACTTGGCAGATCATGATAACATGAGACCTGAAAATATGCAATTTAAGATAAAAATATGGCTTCATCTTCAAATATCTTGTTTATTCGTTTAAACCTTAACACAGCTAAAAGATTTACTTTATTTTCAAATATTGTGCAAAAATGCAGCCTCTTCAACATTTAATAATGATGATGTTAGTAGAATCGGGGTATATAAACCCCACCAATTTCTTCCATGTTTATTCTGATTCCAACTACGAGGCTGAGCATTACCTGTAACAGTTTAGGAGTAAAACACAGTAAGAAAAAGTCTATCTTCTCCTTCGAGCCGTGCTCTCTTCAGAAAACTTAGTCATTAGAATCTCCCGATAAGTTACAAGAAGAATCGGGGAGAAACACCAAAGAATTTAATAAGCCTCTCAGAATCCTCCGAGCCACTAAAGAAGAACTCGGAGAGTAGTATAGAAGAAAACCACTTCAAGTCACACATCCGTTGCTTGCCTCCTAACCAGAACCCTCGTCGATCCGAACCACCCCAGGGCCATAGACGGAGGGGTTAACATATATATATATATATATATATATATATATATATATATATATACACACACACACACACAGGGTGTCCGAGAAGTATCTGTACAATTTTTGGCTGTTATTAAAAGTCAACATGAAGTGTAGAAATTCCAGTGTTGTCCCATTTTACAGAGAATCTCATTAAGTTTTTTCTGATACCACGTTTTGACAAGTTTTTTAGAAATGTACGCGGGTGACAGACATTGATGATTTAAAAGCAAGAATCACAGCTGCTATTGAGCGAATTGATGTGGATATGCTGCAGCGTACATGGCAGAGCTGGGCAATAAATACATTGAATGTATTTAAATACTAAATACTAAATACATGGGGAAATGTATTTAAATACTAAATACTAAATACATTTTACGAATGTATTTAGATACTAAATACAAAATACATCAATTGTATTTATATACATTTGTAAATACATTTTAAATTGTTATCTGCAGATATATCACTGTTTGATTCACCGGATTTGCTTGTTGAAGCCATGACACGCACACGATAAAGAAATCAACCGCTTTCGACTAAGAGTGGCACACAACTGATTGAACTGACACGTTGAAACATGAACCATGCTGTACTACACTGTCGACGCGTCGTACTGTGCTAGTACAGAACGTGTATTAAACCAGTAAAAGTATTTACATTTTTATATTTTGAGTATTTAAATACATTGTATTTAAATACTCATTAAAGTATTTAAATACTATATTTAAATACATGAAAAACAATGTATTTATAAATACAGTTCTAAATACACAAATGTATTTAAATACGTATTTAAATACAAATGTATTTAAATACTGCCCAGCTCTGGTACATGGCAACATTTGGAGTATCGATTGAATGTTTTGCGAATCACTAGTGGTGCACATATCGAATGTTTGTAACAACGTTACTTTAATAAAAGAAACTTTTGAAAATACAGATTCTAAATAATCTTGTTTAAGAATTTTACGTGTGTTATCAAGAATTTTATTAAAAGATGAAATTGTACAGATAATGTTCGAACACACTGGAATTTCTAAAAAACTTGTCAAAACTTGGTATCAGAAAAAATTTAATGAGATTCTCTGTAAAATGGGACAACACTGGAATTTCTACACTTCATGGTTGACTTTTAATAACAGCCAAAACTTGTACAGATAATTCTCGGACACCCTGTATATATATATATATATATATATATATATATATATATATATATATATATATGATGCGTGGATTTAATTTTTCCATTAGAGTTCTTTGTTCCATTCACGGTCTGTGTGTATCATGAAAGACCCTCAGGGGACCATTCTGAGTTCAATCCCATATACAGCATGCATATATATATATATATATATATCAGGCATGGGGACGAGGCCTGGCCTCAGGCCTCGAGGTCGAGGACGGGCATACATTTTTAAAAGGCCTTGAGGCTGAGGCCGAGTCCTTTTTAGGGGAGGCCTCACGAGGCCTTAAGATTGTTAGACTGATGGTATTTGCACCCAGCGGTGTGATATTCGGATGCAAAATAACGAATGCGGTATTTGCACCTCTGGGTGCAGATACTCACTTCGAAATCTTTTACGAATAAACTCCTCCATGCTTTGGGAAGCCTCAACACTCTAACCTAGCCTTGGCCTAAAGCTCTTCCAAAAGTATCATAGCCTCACACTAGCCTGTATCTCTTCTTTTTTAGAAATCCATAAGGAAAAGCAAGATTCTACTAAAAATTAATAAACTAAGACGGCTCACTTCAGTTACCTAATAAAAGGGAATTATTAAGCATTAAGCACGTTCATCTATCACAACACCGACACGCTGTGTATTTACACTTGCCGGGTCACACAGTCAAACACAACGAGACTAGTGTGCACCTACTGGTGTTTTGTTGCTCGCCTCAAAACTTGTCTCTGTTTTTACTAATAAGATTATTGTTGTACATTTTTATTTAATTTATCCTAGTTTTTTTAACTGATTGACCGAAAAACTACGATAAATTAAATAAAAATGTACAACAATATCTTATTAGTAAAAACAGAGAAGTTTTGAGGCGAGCAACAAAGCACCAGTAGGTGCACACTAGTATGCACACAGTTGCCAGAACAAGATTTCCTGGGCATCATACATTAGCCCAATAATTTTTATTTCTCATTTCATGCAGTTCTTATTTCTCATTTTAATATACCCGCAATATTTCAAGTATTTATGATAATATGGAAAATTATGATGTGAAGATGATCTAGCAAAATATTTCAAGATTGTACTAACTCACTGAGTGTTGATCGTATAATTTCTGAATGGCTACAATTAATTACACTGCCCAACACCAATTTTGCTGATTTAATTCTAACACCTGTTTTTAGGTAACTTTGGTGTGCTGATTTAAAAATCACCTTAGTTTTTGCCTATCACGTCAGGTTTTCGAGCAATCAAATACGGATATTTTGGAGATATCGCATTTTGGCAGGGTTATGCCCAATTTTTTTTTTTCAACTAAGTTTTTACATACTCAGAATCAGCATGGAAAAGTAAACAATTGTGCAGGGAGTGAACTTTAATATACAATGGTAATATTGACACAAAGTGATTAAAAGTGTTTAAATAAGCAAAAAATTAATCCATATTAAAGCAAGCACGGGACCAATTTTCTTAACATTGTCTTTTTCTCGTTTTCTTACTTTTCAGTGCTGATAAATTTTCTCTTATAGGACTTCCCAGAATGAGAGATGTCAAGACAATCTCTTTGCAGGCTCCAGCAGTAGTCAGCCATCATATGGGTATCCCATCTTCCTTGGTATCGTTCTTCCATCACTTTGATATCTTGGTGGAACCTTTCACCTTGCTCTTCACTAACATCACCAAGATTTTCTGGAAATATATCCAGATGACTGTTGAGATAGTGAACTTTAATGCTCATGTTGCAACCCAACTGCTGAAAGTTTACAAGTAAATCCTTTACAAGATTTTTATAATTTTCAGACTTTTTGTTTCCTAGGAAGTTCTTAACTACTGCCACAAAAGCATTCCAAGCTCTTGCCTCCGTTTCGGTCATTGAGTTACTGAACTGCGGATCTTTCATCAGTTTTCTTATCTGGGGACCATCGAATATACCAGCTTTAAGCTTCTCATCACTAAGACCTGGAAAGGCTGCACATATGTAATTAAAGCAATCACCTTCTTTATTCAAAGCTTTTACAAACTGCTTCATATTGCATTGCACGAAAACCTGATGTGATGGACAAAATCTAAGGTGATTTTTGAAATCAGCACATCAATATTATCCAGAAACAGGTCTTAGAATTAAATCAGCAGCAAAATTTTTTTTTTTTGTTGGGCAGTGTTATTAGCGACTCTAGCGAGCATTACAAACAGCTGCATTTGGAGATGCCTTATTTTTTTTTTGTTTTGCATTTTTATGTATCTTGACAATAAGAAATTGTGGTCTTAAAGTCTACCAAAGATCATTAATGTAATTGTAGCTTGTACTATGTGAAAGATTTTTCTGATATACGGTAGGCCTATAGATATGAAGTTTATATCATGCCATTACTATATAATTCTATATACGATAATAATATACTGTAATAACGATAATATTAAGAATATATTTGCATCTGATATTTCAACATGTTATATATGTAGGCCCTAATTTGATTCAAGAGTATATTTGCACCTGATATTATCCATTATTTTATCAGACATTTTTAAAGTTATATAAGACCGAAAAAATTATTTGCAAACAATATAACAATTTACATCTCAGTTATAATGCCGATATTAGCAAAATTTTGTTTGCATCCGATATTATATATTCATTTCAAATCATATTATTTAGAAGTTTATATGTTACAATTTACGACGGGCGAAAAACAAAATTATCGACGATAGTAGCTAGTTATCAGTATACCAGGTGGTATTCTTCTCTAGTTTGGCCTAATGTTTGTTATAGAACTAGATACAATACAATAGTTTATACACATAAATAACACAAACACATTATATGAGCTCAGTTCAACTGATGACCAACTGCTAGATTGCTTTCTCACACTAGTTTTGCTACATTAAGTCAATTGGTCTACTGCTGACTGACTGAATAATATTTATATACCGCGACATATATAATATTTATGTACCTAACGTCACAGTGACCTGTCACTAATCCGTTGGTCACCTAACTGAATAGTTTTTATCAAAGACTGCCACCTGACTAGTCACCTGTCTGAATAATATTTATCAAAGTATGCCGCCACATACGGTCACCTGTCAGGTCATGGTCCTCACCTGAAGAATATCCACCCCGAGTGCGCCCACCTGAAGAATTTCCACCCCAACGCTACCGGGGGTTGGAAATTACAGAACAAAACAAATCAGGATTTCCAAAGGCCTCACGAAAGTCACGAGGCCTTTCCACTTTACAGCTGGCCTCGAGGCCGAGGCTAAGGCCTACAAAATATGCCCAAGACCGTCCTCGAGGCCGAGGCCAGGCCTCATGTCTGATATAATGTTATATATTGTTATATATATGTTATATATTCAATTATTTAATACGGAAAACTCAATAATGTGAAGTGAAATGAAATGAAACTAAACTAAAACTAAAAACCATTCATTTTGAAAAAAAAACAAATAAAAACATTAGTTTAACTCTAATATATAAAGTAAAACATCAAGGAATTTGAGGAAAATGAAAAAAAAGTTAAAATGCAAAAGTTTTCGTACATTTACTTATAAAATTATTTAGTAATTTGTTTGTCCACCTTTTGCTTACGTGACTTCAATGATTCGTTTTAGGTATTTTTCTACAAAGTTTCGACATCTCTCAGTAGAAATTTTAGCCCATTCTTCTAGAGAAAATTGTTGCAATACATTCAGATTCGAAGGGTTTCTTTTGCTGACATCTTTTTTCAAATCAAACCATAAATTCTGATTAAATTGAGATCTGGGATTTGACTGGGCCACTCGGGAAGCTTGAAATTCTTCTGTTGAAGCCACTTTTATGTTTTGGATCATTATCTTGTTGCAGTAGCCAATTGCGAACCATTCGCAACTCCCGAACTAAAGGCAAGACATTTTCTTTTAAAATTTCTGATATTTCTTTGAATTCAAGATTCGGAGCTATTGAAGAATAGGGACCCCAGCCTTCTTTAGTTAGGCTTATAAGGCTAACTAACGAAAAAATCACGACCTAACCTAACCAATCGTTAGGTTAACTGTACGCCCTTTACGATTGGTTAGGTTAGGTCATGATATTTTCGTCAGTTAGCCTTACAAAGCTAACTAAAGAAGGCTGGGGTCCCTATTCTTCAACAGCTCCCAAAATTCCATTGATGCAAGCTTTCCTGGACCAGAAGCACAAAAGCATCCTCAAAGAAGCAAACTACCACCATCATGTTTAACCGTAGAAAGGATGTTTTTTTCCTCGAATGCAGTATTTGATTTTCCCCAAACATACCGTTGCTCGTTGTTCCCGAATAATTCAATTTTGGTCTCGTCTGTCCACAGAACTTTCTTCCAGAATGCAAATCCATCATTTTGATGATCCTTGGCGTACTTTAAAATAAAAAAGGGACTCATGGGGGACTCTTCATTATTCATCTTTCATTATTAATTATTATATATTATTATATATTATATATATCTATGTGAAACACACACACACACATGTGAAGTGAAGGTAAACAAATCAAACAGCACAGTTGAAGTTATTATATTAGAAGTAAAAGAACTGAACCTAACTATTATGAACATCTACAGACCACCAACACCACAAAAAGTGAATTCCAATTTGCTACAAATGAAATAGAAAACATATTAAAATTACTTGAAACTCCAGCAACAAATATTCTAATTTTCGGAGATTTTTATTTCCCATTCATATCATGGAATAAAAATAGTTATATATGTTGAGAAGTTTCATGGCAACATTATTAAAGGTGATAGAACCCAAGCAACAATGCTATTAGATATTATGGAACATTACGCCCTTACCCAAGAAATCTGTGAAGCCACGAGAAAGGAGAACGTTTTGGATTTAATCTGGACAAATAACAACGAGATAATAATAAATAAAAAAGTAACGCACACAAAGTTCTCCGACCATAACCTCATCGATATACAATTGAAGTTAGCACCCAGAGGTCCGAAAACGCATCCTAGAGGGCAGATGGAATATTTGAAGGCTTAAACATAAATTCAAAGAAAGTAAATTGGGAAAGAAAGTATTGCAAAACCGCTATACTTACTATGGAGGAAATCACGCTACACAGGACAAATTCCACTCCCCTTAAAGAACGCGAACATTGCCCCCTCCCCTATTTAAAAGTGGTAAGAGCAATGCCTAAAAATTATCGGCCAGTGGCTCTCGCCTCACACCTTATAAAGTGTTTTGAACGCATAATTAGAGGCAAAACTACCTACAAGAAAAAGACTTGTACAACCCAAATCGACATGGCTTCAGGGCGGGAAGATTATGCCTGTCACAGCTACGAGTCCACCAGGACTGATTAAAACAAATTACTGGAAAGCTAGGAAGGTGGATATTTAATTTCTTGATGCAAAGAACGCAAAGAGTGGTGGTAAACGGAGTTAAATCGGAAGTCTCGGAAGTCGTGAGCTCTGTCCCACAAGGGACAGTATTAGCTCCTTGCTGTTCATAATAATGATTGCAGATATTGATACAAATATTAAGGACAGTATTGTATCATGCTTCGCAGATGACACAAAGATATGTAAGGAAATATTGAATGAAGATGACATAAGAAAATTGCAAAACGACATTGAAACATTATTCCAGTGGGCAGAAGACAATATGAAGTTCAACAAAGAAAAATTCCAACTTCTAAGATATGGTAATAACAAAGAGCTACAGAAAAAAGGGTACAAAACTATGCAAACCAAACAGATAACACCAAATCCACAAGTCAGGGATCTTGGAATAATAATGTCGTCGGATGCAAAATTCAGAGAGCACTATAAAATCAAAATCACAACGGCTATAAAAATAATGGGAATCATCTGGAGGAGCTTCCGTAAGAGAAAAGCAGACATCATGCTCAAATTATGGAAGAGTTAGTCCTACCAATAATTGAGTATTGCTCAGTACTCACAAGCCCACAGAAAAAGAGACATTGCGAACATAAAACTATACAAAGGACTTTTACGTCTAAGATAGAGGAAACGGATGGTGAAGACTACTGGTCTCGACTACAATCCCTGGAACTCTACTCTCTCGAAAGAAGGCACGAGCGGTACACAATAATATACATATGGAAAATACTTGAGGGCTCTGTCCCTGACCTCAGAAATGAAATGGAAACAAACTGGAATGAGAGAAGAGGCAGATTTTGTACGGTCCCAGCTGCTGTGGGACAAGGGGCCATGAAAACGAGGATGGAAAATACCCTCAGAATATGGGGCCCAAAGCTTTTCAATGTCCTTTCAAAAGAAATGAGGAATCTCCAGCACACCGACCTGAATAACTTCAAGAACCAGCTGGACAGATACCTGTGCAAAGTCCCTGACCAGCCATGCGTGGCTGGCTACGAGGGCAGGAGATCAGACAGCAATTCCCTCTTTCACCAAGTCCCGCAAATGAGGCGGGATGCTGCAGAGGGGTCGACCGCAGGTCGATCCTGAACCGTCGTTGAAACTCACCAAAAGTAAGTATATATATATATATATATATATATATATATATATATATATATATACACATATATACACACACACACACTGTATATATATACATATACTGTATATATACACACACACATATATATATATATATATATATATATATATATATATATATACACATTGTGTATATATATATATACACACAGGGTGGTTGAAAACTTTCTGTACAAATTTTAATGGGGGATAGGCAACACCAAGACAAACCCTTTTCGTCTATAAGTGTATGTCCGCTGACGTCACCATTCGGCGCGAGAGGGCGCCGCTGCAATTGGCTAAAAGGTGAAGTGGGCTAGACTCGCGCTTGCCGCGGGCATTCTTAAATCGGACGTAGTACGCGTAATATGGAGCGCTTCATGACTGCTGAGATGGCTGACATGCATATGGTGTATGGGGCTGCCAATGGAAACGGAAGAGCTGCTGTGAGGTTGTACCGACAGCGCTTCCCAAACAGACGTGTGCCAAACCACCAATCGTTTGCGCATTTGCATCGGCGACTGCGAGAAACTGGAACATTCCATGCAAACATGCATGACACTGGTCGGGAGAGAAACGTGCGCACTCCTGACATGGAAGAAGAAATCCTACGGCGATTTGAGGACAATCCAAGCGCAAGCACGCGAGGTGTTGCACGTATCCTCGGTGTGAACCACGACCTGGTCTGGAGAGTGTTGCGCGAGCAGCAGTTACATCCGTTTCATCGTCAGAGAGTCCAGGCATTACAACCTCGGATTACCCTCTTCGTGTGTGAATTGCGCACTCTGGTTTCTGCGCAGACACAGCGGTGCAGCCTAATTTTCCGGGTTTATGTGCTGTTCTCAGATGAGGCCTGTTTTCCCACACGTGAGGTGTGTTTAACATGCACAATTCTCACGTGTGGGCGCACGCAAATCCACATGCTACACGGGTGCATGCTCATCAAGAACGGTTCGCCGTCAATGTTTGGGCGGGTATCGTCCATGGCAAGTTGATTGGGCCGTACCTGCTGCCTGCCCGACTCGACGGGCGGGTTTATCGGATATTTCTTGAAGAAACGTTGCCGGAACTGCTGGAAGATGTTCCTGTGGCTATTCGTAGACGAATGTGGTTTCAACACGACGGGGCCCCAGCACACTCCAGCAACGATGTGCGGGATTATCTGAACGCCACTTTTGGGGACCGATGGATAGGCCGGGGTGGGCCCGTAGCCTGGCCACCGAGATCGCCCGATTTAACATGCCTCGATTTCTTCCTGTGGGGACACATGAAGAACCTTGTGTACGAGACTCCCATTTACTCAGAAGACCTCGTAGCAAGAATCGCTGTCGCCGCTGGAACTGTTCCCGAAATGCCGGGAATCTTTCGACGTGTACGGCGGTCAATGCTTCGACACTGTCGGGCATGCATTGATGTTACCGGTCGCAACTTTCAGCACCTTCTTTAAATAAACATGTTACGCGTACTACGTCCGATTTAAGAATGCCCGCGGCAAGCGCGAGTCTAGCCCACTTCACCTTTTAGCCAATTGCAGCGGCGCCCTCTCGCGCCGAATGGTGACGTCAGCGGACATACACTTATAGACGAAAACGGTTTGTCTTGGTGTTGCCTATCCCCCATTACAATTTGTACAGAAAGTTTTCAAACACTCTGTATAATATATATATATACGGGGCTCCAATAAACCTTAGCCCCCCCGCCCATGGCCTAAACCATTAGAGGTACAGTAAAACTAAACATACCTTACAGAAGAGAATTTAATCCTGCATTTAATGAGAAACAATTAAAACTTGGTGTTCCCGCCATTGGCTTCCAAGACAGCCTGAATTCGCTTTGGGTAGCTTGCCAAAAGTGACGTGAATAGATCTTGATCGTTACGCAAATTTGCTAAAACAGTTTCAATGTGTTGCGTCATTGTATCCTTCGAAAATCGATTTGCTGCAGGTTCTTGAAACAAGACATTCAACCTTGTCCTTTATAACTGATCCAATGTGTTCACAGATGTTCAGGTCAGGAGAATTTCCTGGCCATTCTTCATTTCCAAAGAAATCGATTTCATGGTTCCGCAACAACTGTTGAGTGGCTAATGCCTTAAAGCAGGGAGCCTTATCGTGCAGAAGTGTGACCTGATCGACATCCATAACATTGTTTGGGTTTCTTAGAAAAGGAATGACATGCTGGGATAGAATAATATCACGAAAATACTGTCCATCCCAACTCTGACCATTTGGCTTCAGCACCCACATGAACTTCTTTGCAGTGAACAAAAAAACACCAACGCAGTCTGGACTTTTTAATAATTCGCGATAATGTTCATTGTCATCGATTTCATCTGGTGTTGTGGCCCACACTCGATCATTTTGGTAGTTAGGCCGACGTGTTACGTAAACAAAATATTCATCGGAGACAGCTAAATGCATGAAATCATCCACATCCCAATCTTCAAGATAATGGGCAAACCACATTATGTCATCGATGTTAAGTTGAGTTTTTCTTGGCTTTGGAAGTTCATGCCAAGGCTTTAAACCTTGCCTATGACGGTACAGTCGAATGATCTCACCACTAACGATCTTTCCTCTTAACACTTCGATCTCCCTAGAAAGTTTAGCACAGCTGTTTTTCCGCTTACGCGTACCGCTTACGCGTACCGCTTACGCGTACCGCTTTCAATGATGTCCTTTGTTTCCTGAGTGAGTGGCAAATTTGGGCGCCCAGATTTGGCTGTATCCATTTCACATTCATCCAAAGTTTTATTCCAATTTCTTTTGACGAAGTCCTCACTTGTTCGCAACTTTTTGGCAACCCATGAACGTGTTATAAAGGTGGCTCCAGCATCACGAGCTTCCCGAAATGTTATTGCTCGTATGCGAACTATCACACGTTGCCTCTCCGAATCACCAATTAATTGAGAAGCCATTATATTATCACTTTATCAGCTAGAGTAATTTTAATACCTGCAATAAATAAAGAATTTTTATTATCACTAAAAACTATTTCGATATAAGTAAACATGTAAGCTGCAAATGGGGGGGGGGCTAAGGTTTTTTGGAACCCCTTATATAAACAGAAACAGTATACATATTAAAATATACATACTGAAAACAATGCGAAAGTTTTCGACACACTTTGCGCGCTTTTCGTAGCAGATGTTTTCTTCGTGCAACTCTTCCATGCAGGCCATTCTTTCTGAATGTACGACGTACAGTAGAGGGGATGAATATCGATTTTAGACAGTCTTAATGTTTGGCATATATCATCCGCAGTCACTCGTGGATTCACAGCAGCCATTCTTTCAATCCGTCTAGCTGTACGTTCTGAACTCTTGCAAGGTCGTCCACACCTTGGTAGAGTTTTGATTGTTCCAAAGCCTTTCCATTTCTTTATAATTGCAGCAACCGTCGTAAATGAAATTCGAAGTTCTTCTTTCTCCTTATAACTCTTTCCAGACTCCTGTACAGCAATAACAGATCTCTTAAGATCTGTAAACAGTTCTTTACCATGACGACCCATTGCGTACTAATGGCTCGTACAGTCATCTGTCTTCCATGAAGATTCACAGAAAAATTTTTAGAATTCAGAATTGCCAACAGTCTCTAATCAGTAGACAGCCAACTACTGATAAAATTTTTAAATTCTTCAAGCGTGAGGTGGACACACAAAGTATTAAATAATTTTGTTAATATATGTACGAAAACTTTCGCAGTTTAATTTTTTTATTTTCTCAAATTCTTAGATGTTTTACATTATATGTTGGAGTTAAACTAATTTTTTTTATTTGTTAATTTTTTCCAAACGAACGGTAAGTTTTTCATAACTATCCTATGCATGGCAGAAAAGATAAGGACGAATATAATCGAAATATTTCTCTGTACGAATACTTATGAACGCCACTGTATATACAATATAATATAATATACACGATATTATAACGTGAGCAATTATGTTTTTTTCGTCGATTTCAGCTGAAAAAATTTCTCCATTTGAGCTAATGTTAATTATTGCAAACTAATTAGAAGTTATTTTGTATTTAAACGTAAATGATACATAAATATTCCTTATTTATAAGTCTTAATTTTAGAAGGTATTAAATATGTTTTTAGTTGTATTAGGCATTCATTTTAAATTAGACTCTGGTTCTAGTTTCTGCCGTGATGCAAAGATACATGCGTATAATAGAGGCGATGCAGGGGAAGACCCACCATGAAGCCGCGAGAGTTTCTTCTCACCTTTTTACCCCACTTAGTTGTGGTAAGCGGAAGTTAAGTCTAAATCAGATGAACTTTGATTACCGCAACAGCCTCGATTTTAAACATTTTAATAAGAAAATGACATAATTTCACCTTTTTGTTCGAATTAGGTGATGAATTCTGCTGTGGCTTTACGCATCCGAATCTTCGACGACGTTTGACTGACATCCTTCTTAAGTTAACTACTAACTTAACATAATCTAAACCAACTAACAATAATCTATTCCACAGGGTGTTCTTTCATCGATGAAATATTCTGTCAGTGAAATGTGGAACACTTGCAGATATTTTTTGCATTGCTTCTTAACTAACATTTTTCCGGCTTTTATATGGAAATCTCTCGAAACGTTTAGATCTTAACCGTACAAAAACATCCGACGTTAAAGTTATGAATGCGTGGATCTGAAACGGTATAAATTCGACCTGGTTGTCTATAATGGGTTAACTTAAGGGTTATTACGAGTAAGTACAGAAATGGTCCGAATGGCATGAATTGTACTCGTGTCAGGCGCGGATTCATACCGGTCTGGAGCGTTTTGCCTAAAACGGTCACAATTTGCGAAGTATGCAACTTTCAGGCTTGCTTAAAATAAACATCGGTGGGAAGCGACCGTGTAATGAAAGAAGATCTTTGCTGCGTCATTTAGACGCTTATAACATTAAATGAAAGTATAAGGACATCTTAAATTAGCAATGGCACTGCTGCAGATTCACTATGACATGGAAGTGGATGTGGACATAGTCGTCAAGAGATTTTCCCAGCTGCATCCCAGAAGATTGAAAATGGTAGACATACTTAGCAATTGAAGTAAGTGTGACTCAACCTCTTATTTGTAAACAAAATATATTATTTGGAATCGGTTTGCATTAAAAGAAGCAACACTACAATGCGTGTTTTTAGTCCCATACATGTTAAAAAATGCCCCTAAACCCCTAAAATGCTCAACACAGGATTTTCAAGGGCTCTGCCTCCTGAGACCCGGTCAGGGGTGCTGCTCCCGAACTTTCAGGTTCTGGATCCGCCCCTGCACGTTATCATTCAAGAAGGAACGTTAGTGCAACATTTGGTGGTAATGTCGTGTCTGCAGACATTACAGGAGAAAAAACACTGCAGTCATTTCTTTGGCTAAAAATATAATAATTAAAAAACTAACGTCTTACTGAAAGAATTTGTGCACGTGTATTATGTTGAATACATAAATGGATACGCTCTAAGCAGTATAAAGCTGTATATAACATGAAAATTTTAAACCAGTTGATTCCCTATTAAGTGTCAGAACAGGTTAAGGAAACATTCATCTCCGAATTATATTCCATATTGGAGACTGCATACACACACTAGCCAGGATTTTACCGACTCTCTATTTGACCCTAAATAACAAAATGCTGTACCAATTACTGGCAATTAGGAAACATATACGGTCAATGTTGGGAATCGTTTATTACTTTGAACATTAAAGTTACCAAAAGCCCACTTAGCTACTTCGACTCGAGGCTTTAAGAACTTTCTTGTTCACGGTGTAGACTTAAATTTTCTTTCAATTTAGAAAATAATGATAGAATGACTAATGATAGATAAAGTAAATGAAACCATGTTCATATATGTGTACACTGGATAGGACTAACGTTATATACTATACCAAATTATCCTAAAGTGAGTTTTGGTATCACATGCCAAAGGAGAAATTTAGTTGATCTTAGCACCAGAATAACGCCAAGAAGCCGAGTGGGTACAAAAAATGAACGAACACCAACTGCGAGTTGTCCTATTCACAAAAGCAGTTTTGTTTGAAATTTAAGTACATCTGCACTTTAAGAAACAAATTACACCGTGCTATTGCTATATAGAAATTACCTTTACGCATATATATATATATGATACACACAGACCGTGCATGGAACAAGGAACTCTTCTGGGATAATTAAATCCACTATAGTCCGAATAAGTAATGGTAAATAACAAATACCATAGTTTTTCTTTTTCATGATGCAAGCCCGACGTGGGCAACGGGTCTCTCGCAAAGAGGTCCCATAAATATAGCTTCCCTCACCAGCTATCTGCAAAGCAGACAGGATCCAGCTTTGGGACATGGATCTAGGGTTTAAAGCAGCCTAGCCCCACTACATTTAGAACCTCAATATAAGTAAAAGACTCGTTGCATTCACGTCGGATTGAATAAATCAAAGAAAAAGGGGTAACTATTATATTTTTAGCCAAAACCAAAACTTAAACCTCAACTGGCAGAATTGAGCGTCCACTTTTCAAGGCACATAACATGTGCATAACATAACACCCCTTTTTCTTTGATTTATTCAATCCAACGTGAATGCAACGAGTCTTTTACTTATATTGAGGTTCTAAATGTAGTGGAGCTAGGCTGCTTTAAACCCTAGATCCATGTCCCAAAGCTGGATCCTGTCTGCTTTGCAGATAGCTGGTGAGGGAAGCTATATTTATGGGACCTCTTTGCGAGAGACCCGTTGCCCACGTCGGGCTTGCATCATGAAAAAGAAAAACTATGGTATTTGTCATTTACCATTACTTATTCGGACTATAGTGGATTTAATTATCCCAGAAGAGTTCCTTGTTCCATGCACGGTCTGTGTGTATCATAAAAAACTCAGGGAACCATTCTGAGTTCATTCCCATATATATATATATATATATATATATATATATATATATATATATATACACTGTCCGCACTATAACGCGGAACTCAGTATAACGCAGGTCTTGAACCCGTCATGGCTTTGTATATTCTCATTTTTGTTACTCTCCATACTGTAAAAGAATTAAATTTAATTTACATATTTCATTTTGTTACCAGAAGTCTTTATCTGTAGCTCGGCATTATTGTAGCTACTGACTTGGCGCTTTTGAAAGGACCTCATTATAACGCGGTCTCACCGATAATGTGGTCTCGCGATATGGTCCCCGTGGACCGCGGGGTCCCTGTATATATATATATATATATATATATATATATATATATATATATATATATATATATATACACACACACACACACACCACCGCGTTATACACGAGGGGCGGTCAGAAAATAAGTTTACACGGCGTATAATTTCGTAACTAAAGGACCTACATTGATTATGTTTCTATCAAGTGAATTCCGTTAATCATTGTTGGCAACACTGCACGTCGATTCGGCTGCCATCTACCGTACATTGGTTATACGAGTCAGTTGAACATGGCGGCTCGACTGGAACAGTGCCCTGTCATTTCTGCAACGATATTCAGTGTCTGTCGGTGGTCAAGAATTTCTCGAGCGCATTGTCACAGGAGACGAGACACGGGTTCATCACCGTACTCCTGAAACAAAACGTGCCAGCATGGAATAGAAACACCCTGGGACCCCGCGACCAAAGAAGTTCAAGATTGTGAGGTCCGCTGGCAAAGTGATGGTTACCGTGTTTTGGGACCACAAAAGCGTTTTGCTCGCAGATTTCATGCAAAAAGGCACAACAATCAATGCAGCTGCATATTGTTCAACACTGGAACGTTTACGAGCGGCCATTAAACGTAAACGTCCTGGACTGCTCCGTAGGGCAGGGCCCTGTTCCAGTCGAGCCGCCATGTTCAACTGCCAAAAATGATCAACGAATTCACCTGATACAAATATAATCAATGTAGGTCCTTTCGTTACGAAATTATACGCTGTGTAAATTTATTTTCTGACCGCCCCTCGTATATAGCTGTGGCAGCAGTTCTTTCACCTTCGAGCATTTCTTCTTTATACAAGATTTCTTTATATGGGAACACATCGCCCTTTGAAGATGACGTCACAACATACCCTCGAGCCATCGCCCTCAACTTGTCTACCTCAGTGACAAGCTTCTATCATGTAACGACCATCGTAACAGGCCGCTCTTGGACCTGGTGTCATTCATTAACTTAATTGAGAATAAGCTGAATCGCGCAATCTACTTTCGTTAATCATTTAATCTAACATTGCCATCCACGTAACTCGACTAATAATCTACCGCATATAATGATATAATTAATCAACGATTCAATTTTAATCTCATTTATTTTGTTTATTTGAATGTGGTCCGTTGTAACCTTTTTTTAATGGTGACTATCATTTATCACTTGGTTTAATTAAAGAAAGAAAACTCGCTCTATTAATCTCATTATGATATTCATTATTTTGATCAAAAGATGGGATGGTGACCTCAGTTAACCTTTAATTACTTTAATTGCAAATTATTATAGGGGCCTACCGTCAATTGGTAACAATAAAAAAATATAAAATAAATAAGTAAATAGGTTGTATTTTATAATTTGTGGCATTTTTCCCAACCTTGATACTTTGATGACATGTAGAAGATGGAACCATACCTTTTATTTCACTTCTCACATATTTCCAGAAACTGTTTGCACTCGTTATAAATTGGGTCTTCGTGGGTTTGGAGCTAAATTTTGTTTGGGTGAGTAAAATATCCTTCTCCCGTTCTTCTTGTATCGCTCATAACAATGTAGAACACCTTTTTAGTCTGCCAAGGGAAGTCTCCACCAGGCAAACTCATTCTTAACTTTTAGTCTTGTGGGAGCAATCCAAGAATAAGCACCCCAAATCAATTTAGGGTGTTTTTTCTTGGAGTGGGGTCGAACGAGGGTGCTTATTCTTGGACTGCTCTAAAAGAGAGTTAAAATGGATTTAATTGCTCTAAAATGGTTAATTGAATGCCCGGTTAGGTTAATTGTACGACCTTGACGACTGGTTAGGTTAAATAGTGATATTTTCGTTAGTTTTAAAGAAAATATCACGACTTAACCTAACCAATCGCCAAGGGCGTACAGTTGACCTAACCTGGCATTCAATTAACCTAACCTGGCATTCAATTAACCTAACCGGGCATTCAATAATTTTATCGTAGGTTTCGATATATTTATAAATAAGTCCTGAAATGTAAAAACCACTCAGAAGTTTGAGGGCAAGATGACAGCATCAATTTTTCAAACTGAAGTGTTACCATTATTGGTTGAAGATCCATTGCCAGTAATAAATTGGTGTAAAGGAAAAAATCTTATTAAAAAAGGGATGCTGTGCTAAGTGCGATCAAGCAATGACCTGGACAAAGTTTTAGATGAATGTTGATGTTAAAATCCTTTAATTTCGATTGAGTTCGAACTGGGGGTCTAACTGGGGTGCTTTTTCTTGGATTGGGGACTTTGGGGTGCTTACTCTTGGATTGCTCCGTCTTATATATATATATATATATATATATATATATATATATCTAAGCAGCGAAATCATTTCGTACAAAAATAACTATCACCGTAATATATATGTACACACACACCACACACACACACACACACACACACACACACACACACACACTCGTATATACGTTGATAACAATTCTTTAATGCAAGGACCTCATTATTTTTATACGATACTACGATTGTATTGTGCACATTTTATTAAAAGAGCGATACAACAGTTTTCAAAACTATCGTGCCTATTTCTTTTTTCAGAATAATACCCCGATAAATAAGTAAATGATACGATACAACTGACAATATTCATCACAAACTTATCGTACTAATTAAGAAAAATCATACCAGGATAACAGTTCCGCGCGTGCTTTATAGCTTAACTTAAATTAAACGTTATTCATTATACAGAGTAAATTACACTTACGCGTAAAACTGTTCAACGCTACATTAGAACCGTAATGCTCATTAGCGACTTGAATCTAGTATAATAGATTATAATAGATTATAGTTCCAGTTTCATCTACAAAACATTTGTTATCAATAAATAAAAGGGTATGAAATATATCTCTCGGTTGGTAATGCATATTGTATATGTCCGCCTCATTGTGAATTCAGTTTTGTTCCGCCATATGTTGAAGGGCCAATATATAAATTATTGATTTTATGTGCCATATTTTAAAGTCAAACGACGTCGGTGGAAATTTCTTTGTATTATGATGTATGTATTTTGTCCAGATGTCAAAAAACAGTTTCATGTATCTAACTTCATATATTTTATAATTTAAAAAACCCCAAACAATATATTGTTATAACAATTGCCAATGAAAGG
The DNA here is from genome assembly GCA_023014485.1 of Bathynomus jamesi. Classification (NCBI taxonomy): domain Eukaryota; kingdom Metazoa; phylum Arthropoda; class Malacostraca; order Isopoda; family Cirolanidae; genus Bathynomus; species Bathynomus jamesi. The sequence continues at coordinate 1,126,993 of JAJOZX010000462.1, read as the reverse complement.
TAAATTAGTAATCTAAGTGATCAAAATGTTATAGCGAGTTGTTTGCATATAAAATTTAATTAACTACGCCAAGTGCTCAAAATGTTCTCCGGCGGCATGAATGCACTTTTGAATGCGTCGACTAACTGATTCGCAGACATGGACTAATGTGGATGCTGTGATGGTCCCGCACTTTTCCCTAATTGCATCCTTAAGGTGTTCGAGTGTTGCGGGTCTTGTACCATAAACTGCATCCTTCAGGTAGCCCCACAAGTAAAAATCAAGTGGAGTCAAGTCCGGTGAACGTGGAGGAAACTCAACGCTTCCTCTTCGTCCTATCCAACGGTTAGGCAACGTTTCATCGAGGTACCTTCTGACATCACAATGATAATGAGGGGGGCTCCATCTTGTTGAAAGTAAAAGTCGTCGTTTCCAAACAACTTCCGAACTGCAGGTATAATTTCTGTCCGCAGCATGTCGAGATATGCGGCACCGGTAACTGTCCCATTAAAGAAAAATGGTCCAACCAAACCCCTGGATGATAAACCACACCATGCTGTTAATCCTGGTAAATAACATGTTTATCCACATAAAAGTGTGGATTATCAAGTGACCAGTACCTGCAGTTGTGTCGATTTACTGTGCCATTCAGCTTGAAGGTAGCTTCATCAGACCACACGATTTTGTTGTATTGAAAGTGCATTCATGCCGCCGGAGAACATTTTGAGCACTTGGCGTAGTTAATTAAATTTTATATGCAAACAACTCGCTACAAATTTTTGATCACTTAGATTACTAATTTACCTTTCATTGGCAATTGCTATAACAATAGTTTTTTTTTTTTTTAATTATAAAATATATGATGCTATAAAGAGTATATAGTTTTTTTGGGACACCCTGTATATATGCGTGGCTGGCTACGAGGGCAAGAGGAGATCAAACAGCAATTCCCTCCTTCACCAAATCCCGCAAATGAGGCGGGAAGCTGCAGAGGGGTCGATCGCAGGTCGATCCTGAACCGTCGTTCAAACTCAACAAAAATAACCAAAAGTATATATATATATATATACATATATAATTTGCTGCAATAATAAAACAAATATATTGTTGATGGAGCAAAATCTGCGAATGTTTTATTTTCAACAAATTTTTTTTAAATTAATCAAATTAGGTTCATTTTTGAATGACCGAAATATCTAACCTACTTTTCAGATTTTTTTAAATCAGAATTTCCATGTTTAATTTTAATTAAATTACTATATACTGAAGGATCGAGTATTTTATTTTTTCCATTATATATATATATATATATATATATATATATATATGATGAATAAAACCACAAAGGAAAGGAAACACAGAATGGTGCTCAAGCGCTTTCGTCTAATGACATCCTCAGGAACACTGAAGTACATAAAGAGCTACAGCCTATATACAGATTACAGAAAAAAAATATATATACACAATAAACGGAGAAATAAAAATAAAAATTAAACATTAAAGGATCGTGGGAGGAGCATACAAATTTGTAAGGAAAACACTACCGATGTTTTAGCACTTTGCTCGAATCCAACACAAGATCAAATGAATTGTTTCTAGCCAATGTTATAGTTAATTAAAAAAAAAAAATAAATTGAAAAATAAAAATAAAACTTAAGATGAGCATACAAATTTATACTGGAAATCTGCCCAGGTTTCAGCACTTTGCCCTTCTTGTCTAAGTTCGATGTATATAAAAATAAATTGAAAAATAAAAGTTATTAGAGTAGCATACAAGTTTACCAAAGGTTTAGCGTTCTACCCTTCTTATCTAAATCTGTTCTGAAGGAATTCAAAACGACAGGATCGAGTTGAAAAAGACCTTTGCTTATGTTGAAGTTATTTGTAAGTTGGATAATGGCAGACTCAAGAATATTTCTATTAACAATGTTGCTAGAGTGAAATAAAACTAGCATTATTCCAATCAATACAGTGGGATAACTCTGACAAATGGACAAAAAGGGCACTGGACGACTGTCTTGTTCTACCGGAATACTGATGCTGTTTTATACGTGTGTGCAAATCCTTTCCCGTCTGACCTATGTAAAAGGAATCACATTGTTTACAACCAATTTTATAGATAATGCCTGAATTATTGGTAGGGCTATTTTTTACTACAGTATGTTATTTTTCACGATATTGTTATATGAAAATACTACATTAATATCCAAAAGTTTAAGTACATTAGCAATGCCTAAAAAGCCCGGGAAAAATGGAAGTACTAAAATATTCTTTGACAAAGTACGAGTGTTATTATTCACACGATAGAAAGTTCGTTTTGCCTTGTTGAGACAAGATTCCATAAACGCAGATGGATAACACAGATCACTTCCAATACCGTTGATGTTTTCCAATTCGGCATCGATGTATTCCGGACTGGCGATCCCTAGTCCCAGTAAAAGTGTACGTAGGACAAATTGTTTGTTTTTTCCGATAGATACTAAACTTAAAACCCGGGCTTTCCCTATGTACACGCACATCCAAAAACAGGATTGAGTTGTCTTGTTCCACTTCTAAAGTAAACTTAATGGAGGGGACTTGATCATTTAACTGAAGGAGGAAGTCATCCAGGTCACGATTCATGGGCCAGATACACAAAATATCGTCGACTTACCGCAACCATGGGATGCCACCCCCCAGGATTCGCGGAATAATGCTACAGTTTTGTTTCACTCTAGCAACATTGTTGTTAGAAATATTCTTGAGTCTGCCATTATCCAACTTACAAATAACTTCAACATAAGCAAAGGTCTTTTACAACTCGATCCTGTTGTTTTGAATTCCTTCAGAACGGATTTAGATAAGAAGGGTAGAACGCTAAACCTTTGGTAAACTTGCATGCTACTGTAATAACTTTTATTTTTCAATTTACTTTTATATACATCGAACTTAGGCAAGAAGGGCAGAGGGCTAAAACCTGGGCAGATTTCCAGTATAAATTTGTATGCTCCTCTTATAAGTTTTATTTTTAAATTTATTATTATTATTATTTTTTTTTTAATTAACTATAACATTGGTTGGAAACAATTCATTTGATCTTGTGTTGGATTCGAGCAAAGTGCTAAAACATCGGTAGTTTTTCCTTACAAATTTGTATGCTCCTCCCACAATCCTTTAATGTTTAATTTGTATTTTTATTTCTTCGTTTATTGTGTGTATATATATATATATATATATATATATATATATATTATATAATATATATTTTCTGTAATCTATATATAGGCTGTAACTGTTTATGTACTTCAGTGTTCCTGAGGATGTCATTAGACGAAAGCGCTTGAGCACCATTCTGTGTTTCCTTTCCTTCGTGGTTTTATTCATCATAAATATTTTTCACGTGTTACTTTCGTGAAATAATATATATATATATATATATATATATTATATATAGTTGGGTAAAAAAGGTTTGCAATTCAGGTCTTGCGATTTATTTTTTTTTCTAACTTATCTATATATTGCGTGCTATTTCTTCCGGATAAACAATTATGTCAGTAAGCAACGGAGACCCACTAAGCATGTTCCTACCCTATGGATGTAGCTATGTAAATTACAGTTATCCCCTAGTAGTTATTTTTTAAATTACCACCGTTACCGTGACTAGGATTCCCTAGTCAATTCTCTAAGTTAAAGTAAGAAACTAACGTATTCCTAAATATACGAGCAAAACAATTGGATTCTCCAAATAAAAATTTTATACTTAATATACTGTAAGTCTCTGCTTAAACAAAGAAATAAATTCCATATAGGAACGAAACGCTAACTTAACCGAAATTACTTACAACATTAAGTATTTAAATAACCGACACTTTAAACTGTTTTTACAACAATGTAGAAATAGATGTTTATTAACAGAGAACCCACCAAGCAGATTACTAATGGGAAGTCGCGAGAGCTGGCTCTCAACTCCGTGTCCTAAAAAGAAACCCTAAAATAAGATACGATTTATATAAATAACATTATACCCATAACAGAAAACCTAAGTACAGACAATATATAAATATAAATATATATAAATATAATATATATATAAATATAAATATATATTAAATATAAATATATATATAAATATATATATTAATATAATATATAAATATATAAATATAATAAATATATATATAAATAAATATATATAAATATAATATATATAAATATAAATATATATAAATATAAATATATATATAAATATATATAAATATATATAATATAATATATAAATATAATATATATAAATATAAATATAAATATAAATATATATATATATATATATATATATATATATATATATATATATATAAAGGGTACTTCTTTCGCAGAGGACAACTCTTAGGTTATTCGCGTTATATTATGGCATTTCAGTTCGAGCAAATCTAGATGATAACACGTAAGTATTACTCTAAAAGATGGCTCACAGTAATTAAATATAAAAAATATTTCAGGATTTGCAATCATACACGCCATTCATAACTCACCTAATTTTGTTAATACAGGTAAATTTTTTAATAGGGAAACCTTCAACGGGAATTATTTCCTCATTTTCTTTTTAAATTTCACACACTTCGAACACAAATTCTGACAGTTCAAAATTGGTGTCGCCCCCTTTCAACCAACCAAAATATGAAAGTCCAAACGCGCACGAGATTCAGCCACGTATCACTTAACGTACAACCACCCACCCATCTGATCATCCAAAGGTCACTTACATGCCCCGTTACACCGTTTACACGTAAGAATGACCATATATTACACTGGGCAACACGTATTTTATTGAATGATATCTGACACTTGATTCTAGGTAATTTGGGTGCGCTGAATACGAATTTCAACTCAGTTTGGCTCTATCAGGTCCTGATTCTTGTTGACAGCCTATGTGCCATTTTCCAGATTTTTCAAATTAGGACTAAAAAATTAAGTCATGTGTTAAATTTTTTTTTCAAGTTTCATGAATACAAGCAGTTCAAACTACAGTAAAATTACATTATAACGATAGAAATGACTTAAAATAAAAAAACAAACAAATATGAAGCTTTCACTGTGGCAAAAATTTTCTTTTGTAAGACTTTCTAGCGTATTTGCTTGTTGATGGCAGGTCTCTTTTCAAGCACCAGCAGTAATCAGCCATCATGTGGGAATCCCAGCGGCCTTGGTACCGTTCCTCCATAATTTTTTATATCTTGGTGGAATCTCTCCCCTTGTTCGTCACTTACATCACCTAAATTACTTGGAAATTGGTCAAGATGGCTATTCAAAAAATGCATTTTTATGCTCATATTGCAACCTAACTCTTTGTAGTCCCTTAAAAGTTTTTTTACGATTTCTTCGTAGTTATCTGCCCTATAATTGCCTAAAAAGTTTTCTATCAAGTCCACGAATGAGAACCAGCCATTTTTTTCGCGTTCATTCATGACATTAGGAAAATTGCTGTCTTTAATCATTGTTCTTATTTGTGGACCGTCAAAAATTCCCGCCTTGATTTTTTCATAACTTAAACTTGGAAATTTTGAAGTTATGTATTTGAAACACTCGCCGTTCGTATCTAAAGCTTTTACATATTGTTTAATGAGGCCTAGTTTTATATGCAGAGGAGGAAATATGATTTTATCTCTGCTCACTAAAGGTGGATTAATTACGTTTTTTCTCCGACAGTAAGTGATGTTCGTGCTGGCCAGATTTGTTTGAAATAATGTTCTTCCTTGGCTCTGCTGTCCCATAAGCAAAGGAAGCAGGGATATTTAGTATACCCTCCTTGTTGTCCTAGCAGAAAATTAACCATTTTTAAGTCAACACATATGATCCACTCGTGCTCCCTATATTTGATAAGATTTAAAACCTTTTCTATATGTTCATACTTTTCTTTTAATTTTGTTGAGTGCCCAATCGGTATCGAGCCGTATAGATTGCCATTATGCAACAACACACACTTAAGACTTCTTTCGAACTGTCTAAAAACAAGCGCCAATCATTTGCATCGTAAGACTCAACCCCCATCTTCTTTAACAAACCAACTATGTCGCAGCAATATACTAAACTATCCTCTGTTCTAAAATATTTAACAAGTTCTTCTTCTCTTTTTCTGTAAAATGAAATGTATGTGTTGAAGTAAGCAAGTTTTTCTCTTTAAGTCATGAAGCTAAAATTTCCGCAGCCTTTTTTGGCAAATTTAGATCCCTTACAAGATCATTCAACTCGGCCTGGTTAAACTTTTGCGGATCATTTTGACTTTCAAATATGCTGGGGTCAAAATCGGTGTCTGACTCCTCAAAGTGCATAACAATATTTTCAGGAACATCTTCAACTAATTCTTGAGTTGGCAGACCCTTAAATTTTGGAAGGGGATCTCATTTGAATGTAGCACAGGTCGTATCGCGGTGTCGAAATTTGGGTACTCGATACAATGTTTATTTTTCTTAGTGAAGCCCGAAGTCTTGACAAAGCAAAGGTAGCAATCGGTCTCGTGGTTAGTAGGCTCTCGCCACACCTGATATGGAAAAAAAATTGTAAAGCGTTAACAAAAGCGACGAGAGACTTGTTTTTATGAATTTTATCAAAAGTTATCACCCAAACATTTAACATTTCTATGTGTTTCAACCTTATGCAATATTTGAGATTCTTATAAACATTTTCTGTAAATTTTTGTTTATGTACCTAAGTTACAATTACATTTAGGTAAGTTACAGTATACTAGTGATTAAATTACGTAGTTTTATGAAATCATAAACTTACCATCGGAACTCCAAAAGGTATTTTTGAATCCGAACCCTTCGTCCAATGTCGCAGTCTTTCAATGCATATAGTGCAGGCTTTATGTGGAGCCCACGATTTATCTTGGTCCCCCAGTTTTATGCCAAAATAAGCTAAGTAAGCTCTTTTTACGAAGTCAGTTATATTTGCTCGTTGATGTGGAAGTGTAAAATTTCCACATATATAACAGAAGGAATCAGGGTTGTTTTTGCATTTGAACTTTCTAGTGCTTGATGACATATTGCTTGATTGTTCTGCCAATTTGTAAAGGTATTTAAAGCCCTTAATTCATATAAATTTAAGAAAATCTGAAATATAAACACAAAAATTAGTTTAAATAGGTACTTATTATGAAATAGGTACTTACAATCTATGAAATTAAACTAGAAACACGGATGAGTAGGTACAATATAAATTACGTCTAATTAAATCAACTATATTAAATCACGATGACAAAATTACTCACTAAATCATATGCCAATTCAAAATTATGTTAATGCCCAAACTTAATTAACTAACTCAACTGACTGACTGACTGACTGATTGAATTGACTGATTAACTCTGGAAACGAGTCGCTTTTATATATTTAGTTGTCTCTCTAGAATACTCTACAGAGAACAAGAACGCTCGAGAAAATTTTAGAATTCTATGATATTTTTAGCTTAATTTACTAATATTAAAATGGGTTAAAATGACAAAATTAAAAATATTTTTAGGGTGTTACATATAAAAATATACATAATACAACAATACCATAACAATAGGTACAAATACCTAGATAAAAACCTAGTTGCATAATGTGTAACTGCAAAAAGACTTAGCGAGTATTGAGAAAAAAACCTTTTTATGAATACGACGAAAGAGGAGGGGTGTTGAGCAAAATCAGGACCTGATAGAGCAAAACCAAGTAAAAATTCGTGCTCAGCACACCCAAATTACCTAGAAGTAACTGTCAAATCTAATTCAATAGACAAAAATTTGAAATTTGTTCCCCAGTGTTATCTATTAACACATTTCTATATTAATAATAACGTAATGGTAAAGCTTTTTATGGTTTTCTTTACATTCGCTGGCTGTTCGGATTTCAATGTCGCTTTTGGCACTTCTAATTAATCGTTGAACCTTTCTCCATAAATCTATGTAACTGTTAAAGCGTAGTTAGGAACGTTCCCTTTTGTATCTCTTTTCGGCTACATACATTCTTGTCCCGATTGCTTTTCCTATATCTCTATTCCGCCATTTAGGCTGAACCTTTAAATTACCTCTTTTAACTCCCAAGGCAAAGGACGCATCCGTGTCACAATATACGAATAAATTCTTAAAATTATCGTACGTGTTAAGAACGTTATCTACCGCTAACTGTTCATCCCAATTTATTACGCTTAAAGAGGTTTTAAACTCATCAAATTTTGCTCTCCTAAAATCGGATACCTTAAAACTATTTAATTCTTTATTAGTTTTAACAATGACGCGGGAATACTGTAAAAACAAAATAAAAAAAATAAAAATCAACATTAGCCGTTAATGGCTGATGACCAGAAATATTTGACAAAGGGGAAAGAGGACTATATCAGTGGAATAAATTAAGATTTTAATGCCACTAATCAGCATCACCTATTTAAACCGAGAACCTTTAAAACATACAAGGAAAATGAACTACAAGAAGACTCAGTAATATACTTTCACAAGAAGATAATAATAATAATAATCGCAAAAGAGGGCCAAAAACCTGACACAGCGCTCAAGCTAGACGAATGCGGCCCGTGGCGCTAACTCTTGCATTATTATTATTATTATTATTATTATTATTAATAGCAGCTCTCCCTCAATCACAGTGTCTTCACTTCGTTTATAGGAAAGTAGTGTTAGCTACTAAGCTGTGATAATATATTGTTGACGACGGAAAGTGGTGTCTTTTCCGATATATAAAGAGGGTTGACAAAAGTAAATAGATACCTTTGTTTTTTCCATAGTTTTTGATTTGAAATAAAAATCAATAAATAATAACAGATTCCCTGAATCAATATATTTAGAATCGTGTTGCTTTCCTCTTATTCCATTGATTAACTTTGCCATTTGTTTTTTAGGACAATCATCGTGATGTCTATTTACTTTTCGCAACCCATATATATATATATAAAACAAGCATGGGCAACACTAATAGGAAACCACGTGTGCTTATGCGATTTGTTCTGTCTATAGGATCCTAATTTTAAACCCGATTCGAATTAAATGTGTCATTACCTCGAGCGCGGGAGGATTAACACGTAAAACGCGTCAGGACACGAAAGAGTTATGCGTTTCCTCAACTATTTAAATACAGTATATATATATATATATATATATATATATATATATATATTATATATATATAAAACAGTGGCATGCCGTGACCTTCGAACCTAGGTGCCCAATGTGGAGTACATGAGCCTTTGCCTGGATCAGAAAATCAAGCAAATATAATTTTGAAGAACTTCTTAAAATAATAATAAGCATAAAAAAATATACTTTATTAAAATTAAAAAAGTATATTTTTGTAATGGTTTCTAATGCATAACACTGGTATGCATCAATTTTGCTGTCAAGGGTTTTGTAAGTGATTCTTATATAGATTTTCCTGCTGATTTCGAATCTGCAATCCGTTTTTCTCAATCAGCTCAGGTTATCCGGCTATGGCCTCATAAGTAAAATAGAATTTTTCGTGATTTTGTCAAAGCGGAATTGGAACAGTAACATCTATCATCACTTGTTTCACTTGTATAATATCTTTTTTTACTTTTCAGGCATATAGATAAAATATTTCATAATGAATAGAGCGTGTAAAAATGATCCCAATAGATTCTGCTACATATGTGGGACGGTTACCATGCCAAATAACTAGTCCCAAATCACTAAATTTGTGAAGACAATGTATAGAGCATACTTTGGAATTAAGCTAGGGGACCAGGACAAAAATTTAGCCCCTCATATGTGCTGCAAGACGTGCATTGAAAATTTGAGAAGATGGAGCAAAGGCAGAGCGAAATCTTTGCCTTTTGGAATTCATGATTTGGAGAGAAGGAAAGGATCACGTGACAGATTGCTATTTCTGCATGACAAACCTCCAAGGTGGGCTTATAAATTTATTTTTCTTAAATATTTTGAAATCCTCGTATGAAACTTGACATAATATTCACCATAATGTAATATTCACCATATATAGCATAATATTCACCATAATGGTAATCATACATTTACATATACATATTGTTATAGAAAATACATTTACACATACATATTGTTATGCAAGTTACATTTACATATACAATGATTGTATATTTTCTTTCTTTTTCATTCATATTGTCCCCGAAGGGACAATATGAATGAAAAAGAAAGAAAATATACAGACTCCATCGACCTATTTCATATCTTACAGACCGCAGCCTTCCCTCACGAGCCGCCACTGTCTGAATGCTTCTTCTATTTCATATGCAAGTTTTATATCCATGTTTCTGTGTTTCTATTTTCAGGAGTTAACAAGAAGAATAAACACATTGTTGTATACCCTAACATTCCTTCTGCTATGAGACCTGTACCCCATGGTCCTGGAATTCCAATACCCGACCCCTCAAACCCTGGACTTCGATGATTCTGATGATGAATCAATGACCAATGCCAATGACCAGTCCCAGTCGTATATACCTCAAAATACCGCTTCAAATGAGCCGAGGCCTCTCAACCAGGCCAAACTTAATGATCTTACCAGGGATTTAGGACTTTCCAAATTAGCTGCCGAGATCTTGGGCTCACGACTTCGAGAGGACAACTTGCTGGCTCCGGGAACAACATTCTCCTGGTATAGGAAACGAGAGGAAGAATTCCGCAAGTTTTTTGCAGTGCACGAAAATACCTCTTCCTTAGTGTACTGCTGCAATGTTGAGGGGCTAATCGAATCCTTGGGCCTGCCATATAACGCATCAGAATGGAGGCTATTTATAGACTCGTCTAAACGAAGTTTGAAAGCAGTACTTCTCAACATTGGGAATAGGGTTGCATCAGTCCCTGTAGCACATTCCGTACAACTTACTGAGAGCTACGATAACATGAAAATTTTACTGGATGCTCTCGTATACGACCAACATAACTGGAGGATCTGTGGAGATTTGAAGGTAATACTAATATCATAAGTAAACTATTGCTATTGACTATGTTTTTTCCAAAGGTTATTTGAGAGCGTATAAGAACACTTAATTTCCCCACAGAAGTGATACAGTCCAATGCATAGATTTTTTTATCTGATAGAACAAATTCTCTAAATTCTTTAAATATTTTCATTTTTTTTCAGATTGTGGCATTTGTATTGGGAATGCAAGGGGGATACACGAAATACCCATGTTTCCTCTGCAAATGGGATAGCCGAGCGGATGAGAAGCACTATGCACAGCGTGAATGGGCACCCAGAGAGAATTTTGAACCTGGGTCGCATAATGTCGTTTCAGTGCCCCTTGTACCACCAACAAAAATTTTGCTCCCACCACTTCATATTAAGCTGGGCTTGATGAAAAATTTCATCAAATCAATGAATAAGGAGGGTTCAGCATCCCGATATCTCGAGAGTAAATTTCCTCATATATCTGATGCTAAACTAAATGCTGGGGTTTTTGATGGTCCTCAAATTCGAACTTTGATCAAGGATACTCAGTTCGAAAACGCAATGACTCCAACTGAGAAGAATGCCTGGCAGGCATTCAAATCAGTTGTCACTGATTTTCTTGGCAAGCGTAGAAGTCCAGAATACGAGTCCGTTGTCGAAAACTTGATGGAAGCTTTCAAAGCTCATGGGTCGCGCATGTCCATAAAAATGCACTTTTTGTGGTCCCACTTGGACTATTTTCCTGAAAATTGCGGGGATTATAGTGAGGAACAGGGTGAACGATTTCACCAAGATATCAAAATAATGGAAGAGAGGTATTCATTGTATGAATAAAAGTATTTATTCACACAATTTTTTCATTTTTCACGAGTGTTCTTATAATATTACTCGTATCTACAGTGTTTAAGCTAAAAAAATCAATAAATTTGGGGATAAAATTGGACTTATAATAAATGTCCAATAGAGAAAAAACCTGACCTGATTGAGGAAAACCAATGTCATTTTCGAATTCAGCATGGTCGAATTATATAATAGGAGTTGAAAAAACCCTCACAGCAGACAAAAAAATTTCATATGCATACCAGTGTAATACATAAATTAAACGCAACTTCAAATATTTTCCTTTAATAATTAATTAATCTGATAGAAAGCGTTGAGGCTTCGTTGGCAACTTGACTGTAATGCGTGATGTTGCCATACGAGCCCTTCTAAAATAAACTATGTATAATAAAATACTTAAACTTACTCTTATTCTGAAGTTGTTTACTACTCACACTTCTTAGTAGTTAAATTACAATTATACAAGAGTCATGCATATAACTTAGGTAATCATTCTTGACAAAATTAACTTTATATAGACTGTTTAGAACTGAAACGCAAATTGAAAGTTGCGTACGTTGTGGCTTTTTTCAACCAGGGAAATATGATATATCCCAGCCAATAGCCATGATTTTATACTCCTGCACATAAGAACCAAATTAGCTCACGGGGCACTCGAGCATCAGACGACTTGAATTATGTTCGTACAAAACAGAACAGTGTGAGATATTTTATTCGCATGGTTTAAATTTAATTTATATAATTTTTCTTTATTCACAGTGGGAAGAACTTGAGAAAAATGTAGAGTAGATGTTTAATAAGGTTAATTTTATCTTATGACAAATTTTCTTTGGGTACGCTGAACGTACCTTGCGTATTCTGACTGAACGCCAGTGTGATATAATATATACAAGGTTTAAAACTCGTATGAAGTTTCCACTCCAAGTCATTTTAGGGAGTCAGACACATTCGATATACGCATACAGCCAATCAATACTACCTCTCGTCAAGGGCTTGGTTTTTGAAGATAACATTTTTATTATAATAAGACTCAAAGTCTGTATTTATTATCTACAATTGTTGTATTATTGACGATGGTGTGAATGAAGCCTCATAAACTTTGAGAATCTGGTTTTATACAAGCTGTCGCAAAACATTTATGTTTACGTCACTTCGTTTAAGGAATACGAATTTTTTTTATTTCAGACCTTTCTCGGACACCCTGTATACATGCTGACGTACTCAAAGTTCATAAGTAATTTATAAATCTTCCCCCTTTTTTTCAACTTTCTCTTTAAAAAGCTCGGTAATGAAGTTGTTCAAACTCGACTCCTTTGCAACTTCGAACCATATTTGACGTCATAAATCACAATAAAAGTAATTAAAAATCGAAAGAACACCACTTTTAAAATAAATTTGTAGGTTTTTTTTCATTGGTTCATGAGAAGTTTTATTTATCTCTCTAAAGAGGAAGCAACTCATTTTATATAAATTAAATGATTGTTATGTGGGTGTTTTTTCTGGGTCAAATGGTATAGCGAGTCATCGAATCACACACACACACATTTTATATATATATATATATATATACTGTATATATATATATATATATATATATATATATAATATATATATTACAGTGATGGGCAGTATCTAGATACATGTATCGCCGATACGTATCGATCGATACTTTTGTATCGGTATCGGTATCGCTTTAGCTACTTGACAAAAGTATCGATTTATCGGTATCGCTAAAGTCAATTTTCTTAAATGCATCGAAAAAAATCGATACTTCGATACATCGATACATTAATAAGAATTTTTAAATATTTAAATAGATGTTATAATATGACACTACTGAGTTATATTTATGAATATACATAAATAATAATATTATTAAATATTTATTTAATGACAGGACTACGCTACTGGTCACGTCACACAGTACGGCGCAACGTTTAAACACGTTTGTACTTGTGTTATTGAGATTAATTAACCATAATATAGAAACATTGTTAGCTGTAGAGAAGAAGCTAGAGCGTTTGAATTCGGAGGCATTGCGTCATTGTCAGCCACTTCTCAATGCAGTCACAGTAGGGTTCACTAAGCGGTTTGAAAAGTTTCTGTGCCTTGATGCGCCGCATGAGTGTAAAACAGCAATACTGGCATCGTCTTCAAATCCTCTGTTCAAGTTAAAGTGGATGACAATAAAAGGCAAATTTAATACTAACATTGTCAAAAAGAGGGTTCAAGAATGTTGGTTAATGCTGTTAAGAGCCTCAGCGAGCAGACCCCCCAGCAACAACTAAGTGATGCTGTATCTGACGGAAGTGCAGATGATTTCTTCTGTTATGAGTCTGCTTCCACTAATGTCTCTGCAACCCAAGATTCCACTGAGATGGAAGTTTTACAGTATCTGGGTGACGGAAGTCATTCTCTCCAATCTCTGAGGCAGTACCCAGGAATTCTACGGGTCTTCCTGAAGTATAACACACCACTACCATCCCCTGCTCCTGTAGAACGGTTGTTTAGTTTGGCTGGTCACATTCACGCTCCAAAAAGGAATAGACTGTCTCACCAGATGTTTAGCCAGCTGGTATTTTTGAAGGGTAATAGTAATTACTTTTAATTTAGTGTAATATTTTCAGTCATTCATGTATCCTACAAAATTAAAACATACTTTCATTAAATAAAGCAATTTTTTTTATTTACATCTATAAAACCCATTAAAATGTCGTTGATTTTACTTACAGTGCGTACAAATTACTAGTATAAACAATAATATCTAATACCTACATATTAAATGAATAATTATAAAAATGTACCGGCGATACATGTATCGGTATCGCTTAAGACATCTAGAAAGTATCGGCGTATCGGTATCGCCTAAGACGTTCTTCATGTATCGATGTATCGGTATCGGTATCGCTTTAGCGATTTTCATGTATCGATGCCCATTACTATATATATATATATATATATGCATATAACTGCAATGACCGTGCATGGAACAAGGAACTCTTCTGGGAAAATTAAATCCACTATAGTCCGAATAAGTAATGGTAAATGACAAATACCATAGTTTTTTTCCTTTTTCATGATTTTAGCCCGACGTGGGCAACGGGTCTCTCGCAAAGAGATCCCATAAATATAGCTTCCCTCACCAGCTATCTGGATCCTGTCTGCTTTGCAGATAGTGGTGAGGGAAGCTATATTTATGGGATCTCTTTGCGAGAGACCCGTTGCCCACGTCGGGCTAAAATCATGAAAAAGGAAAAAAACTATGGTATTTGTCATTTACCATTACTTATTCGGACTATAGTGGATTTAATTTTCCCAGAAGAGTTCCTTGTTCCATGCACGGTCTGTGTTTAACATATATATATATATATATATATATATATATGGGATGAATTTCACAATTAAACACGTGAAATGAATGAATGCTGCAAACCCACAAGGAAAAAGAAAAACGATTCCAAGGTCTTTCATGTATTTAGAGCTACACCTCGTCAGGGTGTAGCTTTGAATACACGAAAGGCCTTGGAATCGTTTCTCTTTTTCCTTGTGGGTGTGCAGCATATATATATATATATATATATATATATATATATATATATATATATATTATAGAGGGTTGACAAAAGTAAATAAAACACTAGGATGATTGTCCTTAAAAATAAATGGTAAAGTTCATCAATGGGATATGAGAACATGTGTCATCTTTACATAATGCGAAGGGAAAAGCTATACGATTCTAAATATACTGATTCAATAAATCTCTTGAAGCCGTAAGGGTCAGGATCGTGACGAGAGCCTGGGATGAATACACCAAAGGCTCAGCATCGGACTACAGCAAATCAATGCTGCGATGGTGTTCACCAGGTCACCAATCGACAGCGATTTTGACACGATCGCTCGTGGGCGTCCAGAATATGGTGAAATAATTATTCGATATACGGGGCTCCAATAAACCTTAGCCCCCCCCGCCCATGGCCTAAACCATTAGAGGTACAGTAAAACTAAACATACCTTACAAGAGAGAATTTAATCCTGCATTTAATGAGAAACAATTAAAACTTGGTGTTCCCGCCATTGGCTTCCAAGACAGCCTGAATTCGCTTTGGGTAGCTTGTCAAAAGTGACGTGAATAGATCTTGATCGTTACGCAAATTTGCTAAAACAGTTTCAATGTGTTGCGTCATTGTATCCTTTGAAAATCGATTTGCTGCAGGTTCTTGAAACAAGAGACATTCAACCTTGTCCTTTATAACTGATCCAATGTGTTCACAGACGTTCAGGTCAGGAGAATTTCCTGGCCATTCTTCATTTCCAAAGAAATCGATCTCATGGTTCCGCAACAACTGTTGAGTGGCTAATGCCTTAAAGCAGAGAGCCTTATCGTGCAGAAGTGTGACCTGATCGACATCCATAACATTGTTTGGGTTTCTTAGAAAAGGAATGACATGCTGGGATAGAATAATATCACGAAAATACTGTCCATCCCAACTCTGACCATTTGGCTTCAGCACCAACATGAGCTTTGCAGTGAACAAAAAACACACCAACACAGTCTGGACTTTTAATAATTCGCGATAATGTTCATTGTCATCGATTTCATCTGGTGGTGTGGCCCACACTCGATCATTTTGGTAGTTAGGCCGACGTGTTACGTAAACAAAAAATTCATCGGAGGACAGCTAAATGCATGAAATCATCCACAATCCCAATCTTCAAGATAATGGCAAACACATTCTGTCATCTGTTAAGTTGAGTTTTTCTTGGCTTTGGAAGTTCATGCCAAGGCTTTAACCTTGCCTATGACGGTACAGTCGAATGATCTCACACTATCGATCTTTTCCTTTCAACACTTCGATCTCTCTAGAAAGTTTAGCGCAGCTGTTTTTTCCGCTTACGCGTACCGCTTTCAATGATGTCCTTTGTTTCCTGAGAGTGGCAAATTGGGCGCCAGATTTGGTTGTATCCATTTCATATTCATCCAAAGTTTATTCCAATTTCTTTTGACGAAGTCCTCACTTCTTCGCAACTTTTTGGCAACCCATGAACGTGTTATAAAGGTGGCTCCAGCATCACGAGCTTCCCGAAATGTTATTGCTCGTATGCGATCTATCACACGTTGCCTCTCCGAATCACCAATTAATTGAGAAGCCATTATATTATCACTATCAGCTAGAGTAATTTTAATACCTGCAATAAATAAAGAATTTTATATATTTTTATAATCACTAAAAACTATTTCGATATAAGTAAACATGTAAGCTGCAAATGGGGGGGGCTAAGTTTTTTTGGAACCCCTTACTTGGTGTTCAGGAGTTAATTTCATTTTGTATATACCGGGTGTCCGAGAATTATCTGTACAATTTTTGGCTGTTATTAAAAGTCAACCATGAAGTGTAGAAATTTCAGTGTTGTCCCATTTTACCGAGAATCTCATTAAGTTTTTTCTGATACCACGTTTTGACAAGTTTTGTCGAAATGTACGCGGGTGACAGACATTGATGATTTAAAAGCAAGAATCACAGCTGCTATTGAGCGAATTGATGTGGATATGCTGCAGCGTACATGGCAACATTTGGAGTATCGATTGGATGTTTTACGAATCACTAATGGTGCACATTAGGGTTATGACTTTTTAAATTTTGTCATAAATATTGTTTCCTGTATGATCAATCGATGAACGTTTGCTTGAAAACAATAAAAAAGGGCCTAATTCTTCAGAATTAAAAAAACATGTCACCCCGAAAGCAAATATAGTATATTAGTTACAGGTTTATTTTAAGCAATAAGTAAAACAATTAAAACAATAATAGAGTAAATGTATAATATTGTATTTGTATAATTAATATGTATTGTATAGGTATAATGTTGTATAATATAATATATGTTTATGTATAATAATTGTGAAATAAACATGCAAATTTCTATTTATTTTATTAATTTTTTATTTTTTATTTTGGGGTGAAGTTTTTTCAAAATATATCGAAAAAACTGTTATTTTCATTGTCAGGGGGCAAAAGTTCATCGATTTATTATACAGGAACATGAGGTTATAAAAATGTCATAACCCTAGTGCACATATCGAATGTTTGTAACAACGTTACTTTAATAAAAGAAACTTTTGAAAATACAGATTCTAAATAATCTTGTTTAAGAATTTTACGTGTTATCAAGAATTTTATTAAAAGATGAAATTCTACAGATAATGTTCGGACACACTGGAATTTCTAAAAAACTTGTCAAAACTTGGTATCAGAAAAAAACTTAATGAGATTCTCTGTAAAATGGGACAACACTGGAATTTCTACACTTCATGGTTGACTTTTAATAACAGCCAAAAATTGTACAGATAATTCTCGGACACCCTGTATGTACTACTCATTCACGAAATGGGTGGTAAATTCTAGGCCTGTTAATTTATCATTGGTAAGAAAAATACTAAGTTTACAAAATCTTTTGTGTAACATTGTTTTTTGGAAAAAGGGTGTAGAAATGACTAAATTTTGACCAATAAAGTTGTTGATTGTGGGAAAAAATAAAATAAAACTATTTAATAAAAACTATGGTAAAATCGAATGTGTTTATTTACTTTGTCAATTCTGTGTATATATAATATATATATATATTATATATATATATATATATATATATATATATATATATATATATGGTGGCGTAAAAGTCGCGCATCATAGGAATTTTCAGTGTTGACTATATATATATATATATATATATATAATATTATATATATATATATATTTTTTTTCTTTTTCTTTTAGGTAGGGGATGGCTGCGAAATTAACAATAGACGAGAAGGTAAGCTTGGTTTTAATGTAGGGAATACGAGGTACAATAAATCGATGAATCGGTACAGATGCTCCATATATATAACGTAAAGAACGACGTTTGTATAGGAGAACATTCCGCGCAAGATGAGAAGAGAGAACGAACAAATGAAAAAATGAGGTAACCACCCGGGAATCGAACCCGGGATCTTCCGATTGCCGGTCAGATATGATAACCATTACACCACGGGCCTCACTCGAACAAATGCCGTAATTCCTCTACATACGCGCAGAAACCAATGCCCCAAGGGGGCACCTCCCGCATGCCGTATCTATATATACAAGCGTCGTTCTTTACGTTATTTATACTGCGTGTTCTTTGCAGCTGAAATGATATATATAGATATGGCATGCGGGAGGTGCCCCCTTGGGGCATTGGTTTCTGCGCGTATGTAGAGGAATTACGGCATTTGTTTGAGTGAGGCCCGTGGTGTAATGGTTATCATATCTGACCGGCAATCGGAAGATCCCGGGTTCGATTCCCGGGTGGTTACCTCATTTTTTCATTGTTCGTTCTCTCTTCTCATCTTGCGCGAATGTTCTCCTATACAGGCGTCGTTCTTTACGTTATTTATACTGTGTTCTTTGCAGTTGAAATGTGTGTATATATAATATAATATATATATAATGTTATAATGTTTCAGACCAACAAAGACCCTAGGATCCACTCATGGCTGGTCTACCTAACTGTGTTCGTAATCGTGTATTGTGTATGTCCTCCGTGGTGGCGGAGGGGACCTACAATTTTACGTGGGTTCCGAACCACAAGAACATAAGAAATTTATGTAAAAACTGCCGGTAATTTGGCAACGACCAATTTTTACGAAACTAAATAATTATCAATTTAAAACTAATTAATTATCGATTTAAAACTAAAGATAGAATCTCGGGATCCAGAGGATCAAGTCATAATAGACTACTATCCACAAATGTTACACTCTACTGTATATCTATTTATAACGGACATGCAAATATATCAGATCCAAAGAATCCAGTCAATTTCATTACGGTATCCATCAAGTCACGGTCCATATCGATTGCAGACCAAGTCAAAATTTACAACCATATACATTACAATATATACACTTACGAGGAAAAGTGTAGGTGTGGCTGTAAAGACTGTACAGTAATGTAGAAATGTGTGTGCACCCATTATGGGTCTCCCATTTAAAGGTGTTTGTGGGGCAAGTGAAGATCATGAGTTTTTCAATACCTCACAGTACTATGGGGGGCACCGCTCGGCAGAAATCTCTTTAAATGGGGTGTGTAAGGACAGAGAGTATCCCCTAACCCAAGACGCTGCCTCCCTATATCCCACAACACTTGTGTTGAGCTGTGGGATCTATCCCCACAAAGCCTTAATTTTACTACCTTAAACTATACCCTTTCTATCAACATGCGCGTCTAATCGATTTTTAAACATGTTTATAGACGTGCTACTAATTACTTCTACCGGCAAACTATTCCAGCTATTTACTATTCTATGCGTAAAAACGTTTTTCGCAACTGCTGTCTCGAACCTTCTACTTGTCAACTTACACCCGTTATTTCTAGTCCTATTATATTGAGATATTTCGAAAAAGCTATCTCTATCTACGTTATCAAACCCATTCATAATTTTGAAAACCTGGATTAGATCACCCCTTAACCTCCTAGTCTCGAGAGTAGTCAATTTTAACTCCTTAAGCCTATCCTCGTACGACTTTGACCTAAGAGACGGAATCATCTTAGTTGCTCGTCTTTGAACTCTTTCGATTTTGTCTATATCTTTGCGCATATGCGGATTCCAAATTGGACCGCGTACTCCAAATGGGTCTAACTAATGATTTATAAAGAGGAACTATAATATCGCGCGATTTGTACTCAAAATTTCGAGCTATAAACCCTAACACTTTGTTCGCCTTATTGACCGCTGCTGTACTTTGTTTCGCTACTTTTAAATCACCAGTGACTATAACTCCTAAATCTTTTTCCTGCTCTACGCTTGTTAAATCTTTCCCTGACATACTATACGCAAAATTACCGTTACGCGAACCTATATGCAAAATTTTGCACTTATCTACGTTAAATCTCATTTGCCATGTGACTGACCAATCAACGATTTTATTCAGATCTTCCTGAATTTTCGTCATTAATCGCCCTACCACCCAGCTTCGTGTCATCCGCAAACTTTGAAACTGTACTGACTAGGCCGACATCTAAATCGTTAATATATATAAGAAAAAGCAAGGGGCCCAATACAGAACCCTGAGGAACGCCACTCGCTACATTAGCCCAACACGACTCCGCTCCATCAACGACCACCCTCTGTTTCCTGCCTCGCAACCACTCTTCTAGCCAATTTATTACTACACCCCTGATTCCATGAGCCTTAGTTTTTCAATGAGTCTTTTGTGCGGCACGGTGTCAAACGCTTTTTGAAAATCTAAATACACTACATCAACCGCCCGATGTCTATCGTAAACGTCAACCACGCTTTGGAAAAATTCTAAAAGATTAGTTAAGCAAGATTTGTTTCGCCTAAAACCGTGTTGCGTATTTCTAACCAGATTATGCACTTCTAAGTGTTCGACTATACGATCCCTAATTATTGATTCCAGTAGCTTACCTACAACAGACGTTAAACTGATTGGCCTATAATTTCCCGCCGCACCTTTATCGCCTTTCTTAAAGATAGGTGTTACGTTTGCTAACTTGAAATTATCTGGTACGCACCCCTCAGAAATAGACGCATTAAAAATCTTTGTTAGCGGCACAACAATGCTATCTTTTAATTCTTTTAGTTGTATGGGATATATGGAATCCGGACCCGGTGATTTACGCGTTTTCATTTGATCAATATAGCGCATTACTTCCCCTTCACTAACGACAATATTATCCAAAATATTACCATTATCAAAAGGTATTGTCTATGACCGTAGGGATATTCGTTACATCTTCTATAGTAAAAACTGACGTAAAAAATTCGTTTAGCAAGGTAGCCATTTCCTTGTTTTCAGAGACTAGATCTCCATTTACATTTTTCAATAGACCTAAGACACTTTTTACTGGATTTCTATTATTGACGTATTGAAAGAATCGTTTGGGGTTTTCTTTACCGTCACGAGCTATGGAGATTTCAAATTCGCGCTTGGACTTTTTTATTACACTTTTCGTTTCACGACTCAGAGATATGTAGTTGTTTCGTAACAACAAATTGTCTTTATCGCACTTATGTTGCCTATAAGCCCTATCTCTACTCTTTATAATGTCTCGTACTCTAGAAGTAAACCACAAGGGCTTGTTGTTTACTTTCGCACGCTTAATTTTGTATGGTACACATTCCTCATTTATAGTCCTAAATACCGTTACGAACGATTCCCACATTAGTTTTGCGTTGGAGTTCCCCATTACGTTTTCCCAATTGACGTGTGAAAATTTATTTCGAAATTTACTAAAGTCTGCGTGCTGGAAGTTAGGAATTTTAGTCGAGTTAGTTGGTTTCGAGTGACTTACTGAGAGGACAAACTCTACCATATTGTGATCGCTATTGCTCAACGGTTCTATTACTTGAAGATCAGTAATTAGCCTATCATCCGTAGTTATTACTAAATCTAAAATGCTGTCCAACCTCGTAGGTTCCCCAACCTTTTGAATAAGAAAGCTATCCTCGAGAAAATTAACTAAACGATTACCTTCCGCGTCTCCCTGCATTGTATCGTAATTCACGTTGGCGCAATTAAAGTCACCCATAACTAAAGCCTGCTCACTACCGATTATTCTCTTTAGTTCACGATATAACGCTTCGTCCGTATCAGCTGTTTGATTTGGGGGCCTATATATAACCGCAACAAGAAGTTTGAAATCGTTCAATTTAAGTTCTGCTATAGTCGAATCTATCGGTTCTGGAATTGAGTGCTTTACTTCTATAACGTTCGCAATATTATCTTTGATATACAACATAACACCGCCTCCTCGCCTACCTATTCTGTTTTTAACAAAAAGTCTATAACCTTTAATTTGATATTCCCCTACAAAGTCACGTGTTTCAGTGCTAAGCCACGATTAATTTATCGCAATTAAATCATAGTCTTTACAAGCAATTAAGGAAAAAAATTCGTTTATTTTATTTCGTAGGCTACGAGCATTTAAGGATAGAACCTTCAAATTGCTTGCAATTACGACACCTTCGCGAGCGCGGGGGAAACTTGTAGAATTTACGCTGGGACCGTTCGAGTTACGGCAGCCTGAAAAGAAGAGACAGTATTATGAAATAGTCTTCCTAAACGCGCAGCTCCTACGTCATTAAGATGAAGTCCATCTTCGAGGAACAAGTCCCTCCTGCCGTAGAAACTGTTCCAAAAATTCGCATAATGCACTCCTTCCTGTTGGCAAAGAGACTTTAGGTTATTGTTAATATAGGTCGCCTTGCTGTAGAAATCGTTACGTTGGATAATTCGAGGAAGTATACCTGTTAAGACAATCTTATTAGTTTTCTCCTTTAGTCGCTCTATTAAGTCCCTGTACCTAGCCAGCAGTTCTTCCGATCTAGAATTTAAAACGTTATTAGTACCGACATGAATAACATACGTTGTGTCCTCGGCGGTACCGTCTGTAAAATGGTCAACACTATTAGTTATATCCTCCACCCTTGCACCAGGGTAGCAGTAACGGCGCCTACGACGAGGGTTTCTCCCACAGAATTCCTCGAGCTGCCCTCGAACGATGGAATCGCCAACGAGTCGTATTTCCGGTTCATCAGCATCTTCGAAACCTAAAACAGAAAACTTATTGCTTGTTATTACTGGTAGACAAGTCTTTGCTTTTCGCAATGGGGCTCCATTTCGCACTCGAACGAAGGGTTGGGAACTAGGGGAAGAGAGAGGGCTATTAATACTATTTATATTATTAGTAGAAACTGAGGCATGAGGGGTCGTAACTGGAGTCTCAAGGAAATCCAATTTTGCCGTCAGAAGCATCACGCTTTCTTGAAGCCTCACCCTGGCCTCCCTCTCACGGTCTAATTCGTTCCTCAGGACTTCCATGCTTGAGCACCACCTGCAAACTAATTGTTCATTATTATTAGCCATTGTAAACGCGTAAGCGGCAAATTTCCCTTCACAGCGACTGCAAGTACTTGACGGGGGTGCCATGCTTTTAATTAGTTAAAAACAAAAAACAAAACAAAACGAGCGTTTGGAAATTAATAAATTACAACGTAGGTCTACCGCGTGCTTATTGTGCCGTCACCTGCGAAAACCCGCAAAATTGTTCTTGAAACGCAGAAACAGGTTCTTGTAACACAATTTTATGCTAAATGAATATATAATTAAGCTACCGACGAAAGAAATGTTAAAGAAAAAGTATTAAATGAAACTTATCTGGTCATTGTTTACTGACTTAATCCTTTTTTTCCCACGGTAGGTGACCTTTTTGGAGGTCAGGTAGTGTGTGAAGGAAAAATGAAACTTAAGAAAACACGTTTCTGATAGATTTGAAAAACAACAAAGGCAAACCAAGGGAATTTCAACCCTATGACTGCACGTTGTCTGATTGATTTGAAAAACAAACAAGGAAGTAGCCTTGGTTTGATCAAATAATATAGTACTGAATAACGTCAATAAATGAAATATATTCGTTAATGAATGATTAGTAGCACGAAGTAATTTAGTTAAGAATGCACGGAACACTTTTTTTTTTTAAAACACTTCAACGAAAACCACTTATTCAATTGATAACACTCGACACTCGATAAAACACGTCTGTTCACAAGGAAAGACTGATCACGACTCTAGAAAGACTGATCACGACTGATATATATATATATATATATATATATATATATATAGCAACAACGTTAGCTTGAAAGCATCGTGGTTTTATTATTAAAAATAAATTTTAAGAAATAAGCTTTATTTAATGATGTAAAATGATTCATTGCTGCGAGTAGTATAGCTGAAAAAGGGTAGAGTGCAGGAATGTTGCAAATTATTACGTAATGTTGCAAAGGGGGTGGGGTGTTGCAAAGGCGGGTAGGGTGTTACACAAAAACAAAGGGGGGTGGGGGGATGATGCAGGTGCAACAAGGGGTCATGAAACTTGGAGGCGGCGTTATCCCCCAAGAGAAAGGAGAAGGAGAGAAAGGAGGAGAGGTGTTCACCTGGCAGGAGCAAAGTGCATATTAAGACTTCAGCCGAGTAGGCGTTGTCTTATAGGCTCCTAATCAGCCAGTTGGTTGAATCAGCCAGTTGGCTTAGAAGGAGCCAAGGGGGAAGGGGTACACCTGAAGGAGAGAGAGAGAGAGAGAGAGAGAGAGTATCGGCCTTTGTTGCCAACCCCAAAATGGGATTGCAAGGGCATGCAACTTGGAGGCGGAGTTATCCCCCAAGCTATTCCGCCCAAAGGGGTATACCTAACCTATGGGAGGGAAGGGGTTTTCTCACCACCCAAAGGGCCAGAAAGAGAAAAGACCAGAGATCCTTGCTCGGCTGGGAGCCGAGCTTGTATGACTCCGTCGTCAGCCTCTCGCTCTTTTATAGACCTCTAATCCGCCATGTGGCTGGGTTGCCAGATAGCGCCATGTATTTAATTCCAATAGAAGGCTGAGTTGCCAGTTTGTGCTATATATTTAATTAATTCTAATCAGCCTAGAAGACTGAGTTGCCAGATAGCAATATTTATTAAATTAAACCATATATTAATCATCCATTTAAATACCACAATATATTTATATGATGGTAGTTAATCAATACAGATGAATCTTCTTAATTCCAACAATTTAAATCAAAGAAATTCTGTTTATTAAATAAATAATTTAAACACACGCTATTTACACAATAAATCACTTTATTACTTAATTCCTATTTTCATTATAGATATCACAATTATGTCACGAATAGCAGTGGGAAAGGAAAAGAAACCTTACGAAGAAAGTTGAAATGCGCGACAATTCAAAACACACGGTCGTCCCCCCTCCTCCCTCATTCCCCCCAAACTTCTCACTCCATCTGTGCTTGTATATATATATAATAAACGAATGAACAACTCGTGCACACAAACACACACACGCCTCTGTACATATCATGTGGATGAAAATCAGAAAAAAATGCCAAACGTATATTAATTTAAATCAAATGAAGCTAAACGTATATTAATTTAAAACAAACGAATTTTCTCCTCTTAAGAGAATCAATTATTATAAGAAATTAATTATTCAATATAAGAAATTAATCATTAAACGCTGTTTTTTCTTTCACGAGGAAAGGATTTCCGACAATCTGGGTCAATTCGAAACACGTGTGTTTGCCCGAGGCATTTTTGCAAGGTACGGTAGGACGCGAACGTATCTTCTTAATTCCAACAATTTACTTTAAAAGAAATTCTGTTTATTAAATAAATAATTTAAAGACACGCTCTTTACACAATAAATCACTTTATTACTTAATTCCTATTTTTATTATAAATATCACAATTAAGTCACGAATAGCAGTGGGAAAAACGAAAGGAAAAGAAACCTTACGAAGAAAGTTGAAATAAACAATTCAAAACACACGGTCGTCCCCCCTCCTCCCTCATTCCCCCCAAACTTCTCACCCCATCTGTGCTTGTATATATATAATAAACGAATGAATAACTCGTGCACACGCACACGCACACACACACACACACACACACACACGCCTCTGTACATATCATGTGGATGAAAATCAGAAAAAAAATGCCAAACGTATATTAATTTAAATCAAATGAAGCTAAACGTATATTAATTTAAAACAAACGAATTTTCTCCTTTTAAGAGAATCAATTATTATAAGAAATTAATTATTCAATATAAGAAATTAATCATTAAACGCTGTTTTTTCTTTCACGAGGAAAGGATTTCCGACAACCTGGGTCAACTCAAAACACACGGTCGTCCCCCCTCCTCCCTTATTCCCCCCCAAACTTCTCACCCTTCGCGAACGTACAATCGTCAAAATATTAGTTCAGACGAAATATACACAAATGAACAACTTTCTCCTTACCTTAATATATATATATACATATATATATATATATATATATAATATATATATATATAATCATATTAACTGTGTCTATTTAGTTTTGTCATTCCTGATATATATATATATATATATATATATATATATATAAATGGATTTTCACCTTAAAGTGAATTAAAACTAAAAAATCACTAAACAATTAAAAGAATTCGTTCCATTAGCATATTCTCAAATCTACACACAAACACACACACGAGGAAAGGGTTACCGAGAATCTGGGTCAATTCGAATCGTTTACCCTGATGCCTTTTTGGGAGGAATTTGGGGCAGGAAATGACCGCGAGTTGACCTTTGTTCCAGTCTACTCGAGTAAAATCTCGCTTGACTCCAAATATTAATATTGTTATTGTTATTACTTCTACAATGAAATACATTCTCGAAGCGAAGAAAATGTTTTATTTTTATTTACGCGTAATTTGTATGGTGTCATATTCTTAGATAACATCTCTGTTATTGAAAGATATACACACAATTATATTAAATAATAATCAGCAAAAGAAATAAGGTGCATGAGGTGGGCAAACCTGAAAGTACTAACAATTGAATGTAATTACGTGTTTTCTTTATAAACGTCTGCAAAAAGAACAGCTTCAGAGTTCATTTACACCATACGTACACTTATCTCGTGTACACAGTTAGTGGGAAATAAAAACGTACCAATGAAACTATAGAATAATTTTGAATTCATTCACACCAGGCGTACACCTATCTCGTGTGTGTGTGTGTATATATATATATATATATATATATATATAAAGAAAGAGTTTTGGTCATTCTTTTCCTTTTTTAAAGTAAATAAAGGAATGGATATATATATATAGAGTGGTACAAATTACAGTAGTAATAATAGTTAACTCTTTCTCGCCGAATTGGAAAGCCTTTCACCCGACCTTAGACCTACAGTTTAACGTGGATTCAGAAATACATCTCGTCAGGGAATGATTGCTCACTATTTCATCGAGATAATTAAAACTCATATACAGGACCTGCATTGTCTATAAGATCTGTGGCGCGTGCAGCCTTCAGAAGATGTGAACAGCTGTTCTGTGGGTCAGTTCAAGAAATACATGTCGTCAGGGAATCGTTGCTCACTCTTCCACATTTCAACATAACAGGATCATTTGATTATTGAACCGGATTTAAAATAACAGGATCATTTGATCCGGGGGGTAGTATGGCTGCAAAACATGCTAATGCACGATTTTTCTCTTTAGTAATAATAATAATAACAAATAGCTCTTCCCCGAATTGTAACAACGGTTAAGGTTTTCACTCCGCCTTAGACCCACAGTTTAACGTGGAAACCGAATGCTCTTTCTTTTTTAAAAATATATTAAAGGAATGGATATATTTATAATTTCTTTATTATAAAATGTGGAACATGCAGTCTTCAGAAGATGTGAACATCTGCTCTGTGGATCAGTTCAAGAAATACATCTCGTCAGGGAGTCGTTGCTCATCATAATTTCAACATAACAGGAACATTTGATTATTGAACCGGATTTAAAATAACAGGATCATTTGATCCGGGGGGTAGTATGGCTGCAAAACATGCTAATGCACGATTTTTCTCTTTAGTAATAATAATAATAATAACTAGCTCTTCCCCGAACTGTAACAACGGTTAAGGTTTTCACTCCGTCTTAGACCTGCAGTTTAACGTGGATTCAGAAATACATCTCGTCAGGGAATGATTGCTCACTATTTCACATTTCATCGAGATAATTAAAGCTCATATACAGGACCTGCATTGTCTATAAGATCTGTGGCGCGTGGAACATGCAGTCTTCAGATGTGAACATCTGCTCTGTGGATCAGTTCAAGAAAATGGATACCCCGAACCTTGCCACACACACACACAATATATATATATATAGGGTGATATGCACAAAAGACAAATTTTTCTATGTAGTAATAATAATAATTAACTCCCCGAATTTTCCAAAATTGCTGTGAAAGTGTAATGAAAAAGAACAGCTTCAGAGTTCATTCACACCATGCGTACACTTATTTCGTGTACTCAGTGTACACCTCCCTCATTGTGCCTGACAACACAGAAGCTCTTTCCAAAATTGTTGTGAAAGTATAATGAAAAAGAATAGCTTCAGAGTTCATTCACACCATGCGTACACTTATCTCGTGTACGCAGTGTACACCTTACACATTGTGTCCGATACACTATTTTTCTTCTACGCTAGAGAATACACATCTGAAATCCACGGCTTGCACCACTCAACTGAGTACGCAGGCGTAGAGATATCCCCAGGTAGTAGCAGGAGTCACTTTTTTTATGCGTAAATGGCTTGTTCAGGTTGAGTTGTCAGATACCACTTTTTATTTTATTTGTTCAGGTATACATTATTATGGACAGTTGTCAGATACCACTTTTTATTTTAATTGTTCAGGTATACATTATTATGGAGAGTTGCCAGATATCATTTTAACTGTTCAGGTATACATTATTAGGTAGCCAGATTGTACCATTTATTTAATTAATTCTTAAAAGTTGGCTTACAATTCCGCTAGTAGGTTTAGAAGGCGTAACATGATATAATTGTTTACAACCAAAATAATTAAGTAAACATTACATCATTCTGTTTATTATAAATATATAGAAAATAAATATACATTTTGAATGATCAATTAAAAATAATAGTTTAAGAAATATGAACGAGGAATATGCACATAATCAAAAATATATCCGTCAATATAACAGTACAGGAGAAATATATATATATGATAAATAAAACCACGAAGGAAACGTGTTACTTTCGTGAAATAATTTTCATATATATATACACATATATATACATAATATATATATATCTCCTGTACTGTTATATTGACGGATATATTTTTTGATTATATGCATATTCC
>JAJOZX010000462.1:1062500-1092500 GCA_023014485.1 Bathynomus jamesi | reverse complement strand
CTTGTTTCGTGTTCATTGACTTTCCACTCGGAATAATTTCATTGCTCGTCGACCACGGACACTGACGATGAAGGATTATTTCCTATTCTGCATTATTACCATTCCCATTCGTGGTCCAAAATTGTAAATGCTCGATTTAGTAAAAAGAGTTTCCTGCTTCAGGAAAGGTCAAAACGAGGGTTGTAACCTAATTCCATTACGGAGGGATATTTTTTTAAAAACAAATTTAACAAAATGGAAAATCGTCTACAGAATAGATTCCTTTGAGGTTTCCACTTTCGGAAATGGGAATGACCGAGATTGGGAACAAGCCATCGGTAAAAGTCCAACAACATCAAGTAACGATACGACTTTATGATTAATTAATTAATTTATTTCTTTATCTGAGGCAGACGAACGATGGATAACTTGTACGATGGATAACTTTATTGAATACTTGCCGAGTGACATTGAATATGTCAGGTATGCAGTCACCGTATGCTATAAATACGGTATAATTATTAGTGGTGTACCGCTTAATCGGCATCGGCAGAATCGGCTACTTTTTGGGCATCGGTCAAATTTATCCGATTCTCTCACCGATTCTTTGAAATTTTAAAATTTTCAATACAAAAAATCTATATTTAGAGAAAATTGAACAGACAAAAAAACGCTATTTATGATCATTTCAAACTGTAATTACCTAAAAATATTTTACATTCACGAAAAGGGCACGCTTAAGTTAAGTTGCCCATAATTTTACATTTTCTCTAACTAGCTAATCTCTAAATATTATAATTTCTCGTAATCGCCTACTCTATATTAATAATAATTCTATATTAAGTTGTACTTTATAATTTATATATTAAACCATCTTATTATGTTGACTTTATTTTAAGTATTTTAATAATTTTATAAACCCAACCTGTATATCCATTTTTTAAAATTCAAATTGGCCATCAGGGACTTGAAATTTTAATGAAAAATTTTGTTGTTGTATATAATATTGAAGAAAGAAAATGCCTTCAACATAAGGAAAAACAATTACTCTAAATATTGGTATTCAGTTCGTGAAACTAAAATAAAATTATTTTATCACTTTATCGAGTAATAAAACTTTTTATCATCATAAATGCAAAAAACTTCACTTTTTTCTACGTGAAGGTCAAAATATGATAATTAAAACCCACTCTAATAGACAGAGTTTATTTCCACAACAGTTTCGACGCCCACTGGCATCCTCTTCGGTTTTTCTGTATCCACCCGAAGAGGATGCCAGTGGGCATCGAAACTGTTGTGGATATAAACTCTGTCTATTAGAGTGGGTTTTAATTATCATATTTTTAACATTATTTTAGCTACGGTATATAAGTAATAAATTCTGGTGCTGTATATTGTGGAGTGAGCTAAGGAAATGCATTTAATCAAATTTCAAATGTAAAAATATGAAAATTGAAAGTTTTCAAATTAGATAAATAAAATTTATGAAGAGAATTGATTTTTTAAAATATAGGCAAAGAATTGGCATCAACACCAGCATCGGTAAATAGTCACTAATGATAATTATACATGTAGTTTTCGCTTGAATATATATTATATATTAATTGGGGTTGTTTAACCTCCTTCGCAACGTCTAAGGTCATATGACGGAGGGGACCTACAGCTTTACGTGGGATCCGAACCACGGGTCGCTACATAATCTGGGCGCAAAGGACGGTCTCCCATCCAACTACTACCCAGACCCAATGTCGCTTAACTTCGCTGATCTCCGGGAAACGGTGTAACGACATTGGCCACGACGTAGCCCATATATATATATATATATACATATATATACACACACAAACACACACTGTTTATATATGATACACACAGACCGTGCATGGAACAAGGAACTGTTCTAGGAAAATTAAATCCACTATAGTCCGAATAAGTAATGGTAAATGACAAATACTATAGTTTTTCTTTTTCATGATGCTAGCCCGACGTGGGCATCATGAAAAAGAAAAAACTATAGTATTTGTCATTTACCATTACTTATTCGGACTATAGTGGATTTAATTTTCCTAGAAGAGTTCCTTGTTCCATGCACGGTCTGTGTGTTCATAAAAAACTCAGGGAAACCATCTGAGTTCATTCCCATATATATATATATATATATATATATATATTATATATATATATATATACACAGAGTGTCCATAAGTGTTTACCCTGAAAACAGTATGCTCTCATGTTTTAATGACGAATCTTACATCCGTTTTCTTTTTACAGGTGATCTCGTACACGCATAGAGTTTCTGTGCTGGTGTGTTTCGTCTACCGCATTCGCCGCTAGGAGCGCTGTAGTAGCTGTTCAGTTAAGATGGCGTCCTGTGACAGAGAAGGCACAATGTGTTGTGTGGCTTGCAGAAACAAAATCTCCTGTCATGTTCAGCGAAGTTCAGACAAAGTATGGAAAGAATCCACCTGATGTGAAGTTAATTAAGTCGTGGATGAAAAAAATTCTTGGAAACTGGAAACGTGGAAAAGGGAAAGAGCAGTGGTAGACGCTGTTTCCGCAACTGTGTACCTGGATATGCTCACCAATTACGCCATCCCCCAGCTACAGGACAGGCAGCCAACTGTCATCTTCCAATAAGATGGGGGCACCCCCTCATTGGGCGCATGTTGTTCGTGAAACTCTCGACGCAACATTTCCAAATCGATGGATTGGCAGGGACGGGCCAATCTCATGGCCCCCAAGATCACCAGACATTATCCCGCTGGATTTCTTTCTCTGGGGTCATGTTAAATTTGGTTTATGCAACAGTTGTTCCAGATATCAGGACATTGCGAGAACGCATTACGGATGCAATTGCAACAGTTAACCCACGAATGTTGGAAAATGTGTGGCGTGAGTGTGAATACCGTTTAGACATTTTACGTGCCACTAGGGGTGCACATGTGGAAGCTTATTAAGTTCATTAACTATGTATCAAAACTTTGCATGTTTATCTACTTATGATTAAAACTGTGTTTGAATACAAGTGTTTATTTAAAAGTTATAGCCTGCTTTAGTCAGGGTAATCATTTATGGACACCCTATATAAATAAATACAATATATAATATATATAAAATTAGAAAAATGAAACGAGAACAGAGATAAAGAAATTTTTCTGGACTTGAGTATACGAATTACAAATGACAAACTATTCGCATGCAGTGTTTATAATAAAACGGACAATTACCAATTTAATGTCATAAGAACGCTCCCTATTAAGGGCAGCTTATTTACGAATAATTTAACGTACAAAGTTTTTTTTATTCACAAGTACTCAGATATGCAAAGATATGCTGTAAATATGACGATTTTAAACAAGGAGTAAAATACGTAATGAATATTCTCTGCGATAGACGATAATTCGATAAAAATAAACTTATTCACAAATTTAAAAAGTTAACTTGGGAAATACCAAATATATCAAGCAAATTCACAAACATAAAAACTACTGAATTCATTACTAATTTGGGTCATGCAAACATCGTACAATGTACGTGTGTTGCATACATATATAATATATATATATATACTGCAATGACCGCGCAGTATATTAACGTATAGAAACGACGTAAGTATAGAGGAGTGTTCTGCACACAAGGAAGAGAAATAACAAACAAATGAAAAATAAGGCACCCGCCCGGGAATCGAACCCAGGATCTTCCGATTGCCGGTCAGACGTGCTAACCACTACACTACGAGCCACGATAGTCAGAATTGTAATTCTCCTACATAGGGCAGAAACCACTGCCCTATGTAGGAGAATTACAACTTCTGACTATCGTGGCTCCGTAGTGTAGTGGTTAGCACGTCTGACCGGCAATCGGAAGATCCTGGGTTCGATTCCCGGGCGGGTGCCTTATTTTTCATTTGTTTGTTATTTCTCTTCCTCGTGTGCAGAACACGCCTCTATACTTACGTCGTTTCTATACGTTAATATACTGCGCGGTCATTGCAGTTAAATGTACATATTCACGATTTGCGAGGGTGCCCTCTCAAGGCATTGGTTTCTGCCCTATGTAGGAGAATTACAACTTCTGACTATCGTGGCTCCGTAGTGTAGTGGTTAGCACGTCTGACCGGCAATCGGAAGATCCTGGGTTCGATTCCCGGGCGGGTGCCTTATTTTTCATTTGTTTGTTATTTCTCTTCCTTGTGTGCAGAACACTCCTCTATACTTACGTCGTTTCTATACATATATATATATATATACACACAGGGTGTCCCATAAGTAAGTCTGGCATCATAGGAAAAATAATTAAAAAAGGCAAAACAAAAGCTTTTATTTACAGAACGTGCTCAATATGTCCATCATTGTGATACCCAGTCAGCAAGCACACGGTGAATGATGTCAGGAGTAATGGTGTTACATGCCATGTGTTACCATGTTGGGAAATTTCCTTCTTCGTTCAAGACACTGGGAAATGCTTCTTCCTTGAGCATACGTAGGTAGGTGCCTCCAGTGACATGTTCATCGAAAAAGAGGGGGCGTATGATGCGATCCTTCCAAATACCACACCATACCATCACCCAAGATGTACCTTGTTCCTTTGAAGAGGTATACCAGTGAGGGTTTTTTGAGACCAGTAGCGGGTGTTCTTTCGATTACCTCACCATCATTTCCATAAAAACAGCCTCGTCACTGAACAGAATGGTGGACGGGAAATTGGCATCCCGAGCATATTGTTCCGTAGCCCATTCACAAAATTCCTCCGCCGGTCGGTCATCTTCGCTTAATTTCTGTAGGATTTGAAGTTTATATGGATGCCATTTGTGAGCCTGAAGAATGCGATGGATGCTACTTTTCGACACTCCTGTCTCGGCGGACAATCGCCGAAGAGACTTATTGGGACTTCTGTTAAAATGAGCCAGGATAGCAGTCGCTGTATCATCGTCAGTGGACCTCCTTGAAGGTCCCTGCGTGGTTTATCTTCTATGGATCCTGTTTCCTTAAACTTTGCAACATGTCTGCTAACACAACTCTGCGTTATTGGCTCGCGGTCTGGATGCAGTCTGTTAAATTCAGCAGCGGCCTCTCTTTGACTCCGATTTCCTATGAGTAAATTATCTGGATTCGTTCTTCCTTGCTCACAGACATTATGGCCTGTAGAAAGAGAAAAATATGAATTATGGTTTGTAGAAATAGAAAAATATGAATTTCTCCTATGTTGCCGGACTTATGGGACACCCTGTATATCTATCTATCTATCTATATATATGCTGCAAACACAAAGAAAAAGAAAATTGTGAAATTCATTCCTATATATATATAAATTCATCATATCTATATATATATATATATTATATATATATATATATATAATATGTGTGTGTGTGTGTGTGTGTGTGTGTGTGTGTGTGGTGTGGTGTGTGTGTGTATAAAGAAATATATACAAAATAATATGGGAACCATATTACGAATATAAACAAAAATAAATTGATATTTTACAACAATACAAACGTTTAAGATAGAAATCCTTAGTCGGTACACTACAACATAAATAATCTCAGGCAGTAAACATAATTATAGAATATGAAAACGGGTCAGTTAAAAATAGATAGGCGAACAAACAGTGTTATAACTTATAAGACTACATATATAAAACACAGTTTCAGGCACAGTAAACAGCTCTATAATAATATGAAAATAAAAACCCACTCTAATAGACAGAGTTTATTTCCACAACAGTTTCGATGCCCACTGGCATCCTCTTCGGTGGATACGAAGAACGATTCGTTCTTCTGTATCCACCCGAGGATGATGCAGTGGGCATCGAAACTGTTGTGGAAATAAACTCTGTCTATTAGAGTGGGTTTTTATTTTCATATTTTGACCTTCACGTAGAAAAAAGTTTTTTTGCAGCTCTATAATAAGATACGGAAATACGAGCGTGGAAAATCTATCGTGGATAGATAATGGGACAATAAAGTTTCGGAAATAGACAATAGGCAAAATTAAAGCAGTCAAAAGAAAGAAAAAAAGTTGAAAGCTAAATTCTCTCTCTAGAATTAATAATAAAAAGAATAGTAACTTTATTAATAATAATAATAATAATAATATAATAATAATAGCAAGGATAATAATAATGTTTATGATAGCAGCGGTAATAACAAGAATAGTGGTCGGAAAAACTCAATGATGCTTGCAGGAATAAGGACGAAAAGACTAAACTGGATTGTAAAGAAAAATAGACTACTGGAGAAATATTTAAATCTTAACTACAAAACAAAGAGAAAGTAAGAAGCAAAGTTTTCCTGAATTTTACTCTGGGTTTGGATTTTAGGGGGTTATTCTACGTACGACGTAGTCTTTAAATTCTATTCAGTTTGAGTTTACAGTGCAAAATCTGTTCTTCGACTCGCCAAAACTCCTTCATCCGACAAAAATGTGAAAACTTATCTAATTCTAATTCTTCTCGCACTTTCTGGCATCTAGCTAAGAACCTCTCCAACAACTTTACTTCCTCTTGTTTCCCATTCCGAAGGCTCAGTTGCCGTCTCTTCTCCTGACAAAGCTGAACTTTTCGCTCAAACTTTCGCCTCCAACTCAACCCTGAACGATTCCGGTGCTGTTCCTCCATCTCTTCCTCCCTCTGACTTTATTATGTCAGAAATTAGAATCTCTTTCAAAGAGGTTTTTTAGTTTTCTATCTTGGCTCAACTCTAGGAAGACGTACGGCCCTCAGAAACGCTCGTCCAACAGAAGAAGAGAGCCAAAATCAAGGTCCGAGGTTTTAGAGATTCCTGAACACTTTGCCCTTGAAAGATTGGAGGTCATAGACAGGGGCAAAGATGAACTGAGGAAGATTGTTCCAGAGTTGACCGGTTCAGTAGATGAAAGATCGAAAATACCGATTAACCCTTGCGTTAGAGAGTTGGACAGAAAGGGTACGAGAATGTATCGAAAGTCTGGTGCTGCGTGCTTTCCTTAAAGGAGGAGGCATGCAGTTAGGGAGTTCAGAAGAGCAGTGTCCGTTATAATAACGATAGTAAAGAAAGAATGAGGCAACGTTGCTGCGATTAGAGAGAGAGAGATCGAAGACATTCAGTAAGAGGTGGGGAATTGATGAGATGAAAAGTCTGATTCCACTCAGTCAAGTAGAGCTGTGTGGGTTGAACCACCCCACACACGAGAAGAGTACTCCATACAGGGGTAGACAAGACCCCTGTACAGAGACAGTAACTGAGCAGGGGTGAAGAAACTGCGGAGCTAGTACACAACACCTAACCTCTTAGAAGCTGTTTTAGAAAGAGAGTATATGTGATCTTTCCAGGAAAGATCACGAGAAAAGGAAACGCCAAGAACGTTAAGAGAAGAGGAAGGATTGAGTTGCGTATTGTTAAAGATAAGGGGATAGTCGTGTGGAAGATTATGACGAGAAGACAGATGAAAGAACCGAGTTTTTGAAGCACTGAAAACCACAGAGTTTCTCTGCCCCAATCAGAGATAGCAGCAAGATCAGAGGTCAGGTGTACCATAGCCGCCCTACGCGAATCATGGAGTGACTGATGAGTGGGACGCTTTGTCAAGCTGATGGAGAAGTGAAGGGTGAAATCATTGACATCGGAGTGGATAGGACAGTAGGGTTTATCATGCTCAGGTCGAATATTGAAAAACTTGGAATTTCAAGATTGGCAGTATGTATTCATATGTAAAATTGAATTTTAAGAGGGGTTTGTTTATTTTTCCATCAGTACACTGTAATTACTGTTACGCGTAACTCCTGCGTAACCTATCCATATTTTTTTCTCAGTAACTGTAGCGTAACTTACGTGTAACTTTACTTGACGTAACGTTGCTGTAATTTTTTTTGTCAGTAACTTTCATGTAACTTTTGCATGTGTAACTTTCTCGAGTAAATCTCTAGGAGCGCTCCATTTTTCAATATTAAACATACACTCATAAAACATATACCATTTGAAAGCTCACATTTTTCTGAGTCTAAAAATGTAGTAATCCAAAAGTATCAACAGCAAATAAAAAGTAACTAGGTTTAAATATAAAACCCTATACCAATCAATTTGTGATGCGTGACCTTTACGGGGGCTCCGCCCCCGTACCCCCGAGACCTAAATTATACAAATGATAATGTAATAACATATTCATGTTAGGTTAGGTTAGCGTAACAATTACCAAAAATACCATCTTACAACACAGACTGAAGATTTATAACTTAGCCAACCTTTATAATGTAGTTAATGACGTCACGCGTCAAACAATTAATATTTAAACATCCTTCACACGTAAAACTTTTTCTTCATTATCTAAACAAACAACATATTAATACTAAGTACACATGTGAAAATGAAACAAATAATAGTTTACCTTTCTTGGATGTTCTAGTTAAACGGGCTAATAACAAGTTCCAGACCTCACTATTTAGAAAACAAACTTTTACTGGTTTGGGAACCAATTATTTAAGTTGTATGTTTTATAAATATAAGATTAGGGATCACCTGGAGATCAGGGCCCCAAGTAGGGTTGCCAAATCTCCAGAAATTGAACTTCGTAAAAATGTCATTAAAAGTAAAATTTGCCTCTTTTCTTACAGATATTTGGCAAGATAATTATTATTCTAAAAAATGAGGAAGTTTACATATCGGTTTAACTACATAAACAAATAATGATGAGCTTCGTAGGTAAAATCTTTGGATTTGGAAACCATCTGATCTGGCAACCCTAGCCCCCAGCCTTCTTTAGTTAGCCTTATAAGGCTAACTAACGAAACTATCACGACCTAACCTAACCAATCTGAGGTCAGCTGTACGCTCTTGACGATTGGTTAGGTTAGGTCGTGATAAAGAAGCCTAGAGAAGGCTAGGGTACCTGATCTTCAGGTGATCTAAGAGTAGCTCTATACTAACATTATTAACAAGAAGTTACCAATTTGTTCAGATTACTTTTCATTAAACGAAGAATTAAAATTTTTAAGACAGTACTTTATTAATAATTACTACCCTTCTAATCTTTTTGACAACCAATTAAAGAAATTTTTAAATAACACTTAATACTAAACTCTCCATAACCACAGTACAAAAAGAAACCAGATATATTAAATTACCTTTTTATGGTTATTTATCATTACGTGTTCGAAATGAAGCATCCAAACTACTTAAGTCTAGTTATCCCCAAATAAATTTTAGATTCTCCATCGTCATCCCACTTAAATTATCAAATTTTTTAAAGTTCAAAGACAAATTCCCCAAAACTGTATGCCCTAATGTTGTTTATAAATACATGTGCGACAGCTGTAAGGCTACGTATATTGGCAGTACTCAACTCCAACTGGAGGTACGCTTTTCTCAACATTTGAGCTTATCAGTCCGTACCAACCGTCCCATCAGTAGCCCACCACAATCTGCAATTAGAAACCATAGTAATGACAACAACCATCCTCTTCACTAAGGTAGGTTGATTTTGGAACTGTGATCTTGGACTAGTCTAGATAGAAAGGTATTAATGTATAAAAAACGTTGCACCAACTCATATTTGTGAAAATGGTTGTATTTTTTGAGGATTGTTAATTATTTTTAAGTTGTAAAATTGCCGAATTTTACGCGTAAAATCGCGCGCGCGGCATTCGCGCAATGTAAACAAACAAAATATCGGACCTTATTTCATCAAAATAATCAATTAAAATTCGGCTTTTTTAACAAAACGATGCTTGAAACTTATTGTAAATACATTATAGATGTTTATTAGTGTATTATTTTGTATTTTTTAATGATATTTACCTATAAAATGCGTATTAAATTAAGTTATTTTATGATGCGTTCATTTAATTGTGTTTATTTTCAGATATTTCATAAAAATGGGTAAAAAACGGAAGTCTGCAGTGTTAACTCGAAGTGATAGTGCCAAAATATTCAGTGGCCAGCCTTCCCCTTTGGATAAAACAGAGCCTCCTACCCTCCGCCAAGTTATTCAGTACAGTTATTTCCTCCAAAACAGCCACCCGGACTTGAAAGACTATGATATTGCTAAAATGATAGCAAAGGATGTGATTGAGATCTGGCAAGCAGTGAACCCGCGGCTGCCCCTGTATGAGGAATATTATGTAGTGAAATTGGTGGATAAAGTGTGCTTCAAGAAAGCAAGAGAGATAAACAGGAAATCTCTTTCTACAGTCCAGGAGCAGAATCTGGAGGAAAAGCTGGATAAACTTTTTGACATTTCTGCTTGCACCTGTAAGCTACCTGTTCGTCCCTGTGATGACAATACTGTGAAGTGCAAGAAAGAAAATTGTCAAACACAGCACATAATCTGCACTTGTCCTCCCAGTAAGAAGGTAATGCTGTTATTTTTTAAACTTTTAACTGGCCTAACTTAGTGCGATTAGGTGCCTTTTAAATGGAAGGAAATTCAATGCTTGTAACTGAAAAATATCCGCATTTTCCTCCTGTAATCTTCCTCCCCCCCCTGTAATAGAAATTAATAATCAATTTTTTTTCAGGATTTTATATCTTATTTTAGATCAGCTATTCAATATACTTTAATATTTCAGGTTCCAGTAGAGGAAAGGGAATACTTGAGAGATCAGAGGGCCAAAATAGGACCCAGGGGCTCTTTCCAGCTGGGATCTGTGGATAAAGCTGCTGTGGAGAGAGACCAGAGGGCTGCAGTTGAAGCAGAAAGATTACAGAGCCAGATTCAACAACAGCAGGAAGTGGATTTGGCCACTTTTGCCTCCACAAGATATTTCTTTTGAATCCAGCTCAGGAGAATCAGGAGAGGTAATATATATATTTTTTTATATCTTATCCCATTTTTACCCAAATTTATCCCTACTTTTTGTCCCTATTTCCGTCCTTTTTTCCCCCATTTTTGCTTTAGTAATTTATTCTTTTTTTCGCCCATTTTTGCCGACTTTTTACCTGGATTTTTACCCATTTTTCCCCTTTTTCCCCCCCATTTTCGTTTAAGTAATTTATTCTTATTTCCGCCCATATTCGTCGATTTTTACCCTTATTTTTCACTACTTTTCCCCTATTTTCCCCCATTTCGCTTTAGTAATTTATTTTTATTTTCATTTCAGCCATCTGGTGGTGAAGCTGAAGAGTTCAAGCCAAGGAGGCACCCAAGTGTAGGCTACAGCTTTTTGAAAACCCCCAGATATGCCATGGAACTGATCAGGGGTGATGCTTCTTCCATTCTTGGGGTAAGTCTTGCTAATGCCTTCCTCCTGGACTTACAAGCTATGGACCTGCTTAAGCCTGGCCTTGATGTGAAACAGATAATAGTTGATAAATCGAAAATGGACAGGGAAAAAGCTAGAATGAAAGTGAAAAGTGATGAAAAGCACAATGAGGGTCTGGAAAAGTTAGTCTGTATTGGGGTTGATGGGAAAGTTGACAAGGACACTTTGCTGTACAGAGAAGTTAAGGATGAAAATGGGGAGACTACGCTGAAGAAAGGAAAGGGACAAGAGCACCATTTGACTTTCACAAAGGAGCCGGGAACTGAAAGTGGAGCATATCTTACTCACAGGGTCATCCCAATTAAAGGTGCGACTGGAGTTCTTCTTGGTGAAGAAGTTGCTAGTGTCTTGGAGGAGTTTAACAGTGTTCATACCCTGAAAGCTGTCCTCCTTGACAACACAAATACAAACACTGGCTGGGAGGGAGGCCTTGTGACAGCTCTGGAAAATAAAATTGAGCGGAAATTGCACACCATTGGCTGTTCACTCCATCAGAATGAGCTTCCTTTCAGAGCTGTTTTCAAGCATCTTGATGGCAGTACCAAAAGTCCCACTGCTT
Organism: Bathynomus jamesi; assembly: GCA_023014485.1. Taxonomy (NCBI): domain Eukaryota; kingdom Metazoa; phylum Arthropoda; class Malacostraca; order Isopoda; family Cirolanidae; genus Bathynomus; species Bathynomus jamesi. Next base: position 1,080,724 of record JAJOZX010000462.1, on the reverse strand, counting down.
TCACTGGTCCGCTGAGAAAACTCTGTGAAATTGACTACCAAGATCTGCCACAAGTGGAATTCACCAAACTCAGTGGCCCCCTGGATGACATGGAATTTGCTGAGGAGACACTGAATGATCTCAGTAACGACCAGAGGCTTCTTTTGGAGTATGTGCTTGGAATTTCCAGGGGCAAAGTCAACTCAAGATTTGCTGCCTGGAAAATTTGACCATTAAACCATGCAAGATGGTTGACTTTGGCAATTAGATTGATGTGTCTGTGGACCAGAGGTGCTTACCCTCCAAAACTACAGGATAAGCTTTACCAGGCCGTCAAGTTCATTGTGGAAGTATATGCAGTCAGTTGGTTTGAGATCAAAAGGGACAGCAAGTTCCACAATCAGCAGCTGTACATCTTCAACATGATCCAGAGGATCAAGCAGCAGTCTGAAGAAATCCAGGGTGTTGCTTTCAAGAACCTGAAGTACAATGCTTTTGCCTTGCTGCCCGAGAATGTGCTGTACTCCATGATGAAGTCTGATGACTTGGAAGTGAGAGAAGCTGCTCAAGAAAATTCTGTCCATCAGGTAAGCATTTATTAATTTTAAAAAATGTGAAAAAAAAATTTGATTATGGGGATTTATTTAATATAAAAAAAGGCCCGAGTTCTATAAATCCCCATAATCGAATTTTTTTTCACATTTTCTTATCCCAATTCCCCTCTGATAATGGAAATAATCTTACCTTCTTTCTGAAAAAAATTCGATTATGGGGATTTATAGCACTCGGGCCTTTTTTTTTTTATCTTTTTTTTTTTATCAGCAATTCTGAGACTAATAGGGATTAAATCTTAAACTGGAATAAAAAATAAATTAATTATTATTCTTTCAGAAGTGGGAAGCCAGCCAAGAAGAGGCTGAAGAAGATCACAGCCATCAACATTGAAGACCCACTGGTCAGAACTAATCAACCTTTCTCAAAGTGGCATCTGTGAACCTGCTCTCACAGAAGACTTTTCTGACCAGGAGCTTCAAGAAGCATTGCTGAATGGCACCAAGCTGGAGCTGCCTGATCTGCCTTCACATTCTCAGAGTGTTGAAAGGGCCGTGAAGCTGACATCTGAAGCTTCCCATACTGTTTATGGACTCGAATCAAGGCACAAACACATTCTGGCCAAAGCCCTAAGCCGCCAGATGAGGCCTTCCTTTGCTTCTAAGGGCTCTTACAGTGAAAATTATGATGATCTTGGGATCTAAATGTGTCTATTTGACTCTGTACATGTTTTTTTTTACTTTTTTTCAATAAAATTAACTTTTTCCAGGATTTTTTTTATGAAAATAGCATGTTTTTTTCGGCCGAAAATTGCGAAAATGCGGTATTTTTCGGTACGATTTTTTGACGATTTTTGAAACGGTTTCCTCGAAAAACGGTTAAAGCTAGGGATCTGAAATGTTTTGTCAGTTATTATCATATTAAGCCCTGACTATCTCGACTAGTCAAAGTCGATATCTAAAGAAATGCGGAAAATCAACCTATCTTTTTCGAAATATCTCAATATAATAGGACAAGAAATAACGGGTGTAAGTTGACAAGTAGAAGGTTCGAGACAGCAGTTGCCAAAAACTTTTTTACGTATAGAATAGTAAATAGCTGGAATAGTTTGCCGGTAGAAGTAATTAGTAGCACGTCTATAAACATGCTTAAAAATCGATTAGACGCATATGTTGATAGACTGGGTATAGTTTAAAGTAGTAAAATTAAGGCTTTGTGGTGATAGATCCCACAGCTCAACACAAGTGTTGTGGGATATAGGGAGGCAGCATCTTGGGTTAGGGGATACTCTCTGTCCTTACACACCCCATTTAAAGAGATTCCTCTGCCGAGCGGTGCCCCCCATAGTACTGTGAGGTATTGAAAAACTCATGATCTTCACTTGCCCCACAAACACCTTGAAATGAGAGACCCAAAATGGGTGCACACACATTTCTACATTACTGTACAGTCTTTCCAGCCACACCTACACTTTTCCTCCTAAGTATATATATTGTAATGTAAATTTTGACTTGGTCCGCAATCGATATGGACCGTGACTTATTTTTCGTTGGCAAGGTACTAGTATTGAGGGAAACCGTAATGAAATTAACTGGATTCTTTGGATCTGATATATTTGCATATCGGTTATAAATAGATATAGAGTAACATATTTGTGGATAGTAGTCAGAGCTGGGCAATAAATACATTGAATGTATTTAAATACTAAATACTAAATACATGGGAGAAATGTATTTAAATACTAAATACTAAATACATTTTACGAATGTATTTAGATACTAAATACAAAATACATCAATTGTATTTAAATACATTTGTAAATACATTTTAAATACATACAAATTTTAACATATGCATTCACTAATTCACTAAGCCATGACACGCACACGATAAAGAAATCAACCGCTTTCGACTAAGAATGGCACACAACTGATTGAATTGACACGTTGAAACATGAACCATGCTGTACTACACTGTCGACGCGTCGTACTGTGCTAGTACAGAACGTGTATTAAACCAGTAAAAGTATTTACATTTTTATATTTTGAGTATTTAAATACATTGTATTTAAATACTCATTAAAGTATTTAAATACTATATTTAAATACATGAAAAACAATGTATTTATAAATACAGTTCTAAATACACAAATGTATTTAAATACGTATTTAAATACAAATGTATTTAAATACTGCCCAGCTCTGATAGTAGTCTATTATGACTTGATCGTCTGGATCCAGAGATTCTATCTTTAGTTTTAAATCGATAATTAATTAGTTTTGAATTGATAATTATTTAGTTTTGTAAAAATTGGTTGTTGCCAATGTACAGGCAGTTTTTACATAAAATTCTTATGTTCTTGTGGTTCGGAACCTACGTAAAATTGTAGGTCCCCTCCGCCACCACGGAGGACATACACAATACACAATTACGAACACAGTTAGGTAGACCAGCCATGAGTGGATCCTAGGGTTTTTGTTGGTTTGAAACATTATATCAATATATATACATACATACATACTTATATATATATATATATATATATATATATATATATATATATATATATATATATGAATGAACTCAGAATGGTTCCCTGAGTTTTTTTTTGATACACACAGACCGTGCATGGAACAAGGAACTCTTCTGGGATAATTAAATCCACTAAAGTCCGAATAAGTAATGGTAAATGACAAATACCATAGTTTTTCTTTTTCATGATGCAAGCCCGACGTGGGCAACGGGTCTCTCGCAAAGAGGTCCCATAAATATAGCTTCCCTCACCAGCTATCTACAAAGCAGACAGGATCCAGCTTTGGGACATGGATCTAGGGTTTAAAGCAGCCTAGCCCCACTACATTTAGAACCTCAATATAAGTAAAAGACTCGTTGCATTCACGTCGAATTGAATAAATCAAAGAAAAAGGGGTAACTATTATATTTTTAGCCAAAACCAAAACTTAAACCTCAACTGGCAGAATTGAGCGTCCACTTTTCAAGGCACATAACATGTCCGTTTCATGATGGGAATGAACTCAGAATGGTTCCCTGAGTTTTTTATGATACACACAGACCGTGCATGGAACAAGGAACTCTTCTGGGATAATTAAATCCACGTCGGGCTTGCATCATGAAAAAGAAAAACTATGGTATTTGTCAGTTACCATTACTTATTCGGACTATAGTGGATTTAATTATCCCAGAAGAGTTCCTTGTTCCATGCACGGTCTGTGTGTATCATAAAAAACTCAGGGAACCATTCTGAGTTCATTCCCATCATGAAACGGACATGTTATGTGCCTTGAAAAGTGGACGCTCAATTCTGCCAGTTGAGGTTTAAGTTTTGGTTTTGGCTAAAAATATAATAGTTACCCCTTTTTCTTTGATTTATCCAATCCGACGTGAATGCAACGAGTCTTTTACTTATATTGAGGTTCTAAATGTAGTGGGGCTAGGCTGCTTTAAACCCTAGATCCATGTCCCAAAGCTGGATCCTGTCTGCTTTGCAGATAGCTGGTGAGGGAAGCTATATTTATGGGACCTCTTTGCGAGAGACCCGTTGCCCACGTCGGGCTTGCATCCTGAAAAAGAAAAACTATGGTATTTGTCATTTACCATTACTTATTCGGACTATAGTGGATTTAATTATCCCAGAAGGGTTCCTTGTTCAATGCACGGTCTGTGTGTATCATATATATATATATACAGCGTGTCCCAAAGAAATGTATACCCACTTTGTTCGATAATACCAGCTATGAGGATAATAAATATATTACTTTTTATATGTTTTTTAATAAAGAATTTTCTCCTGAATCTAAATATGTAATTATTTTTATTAAAAACTGAAAAACAAAAACGTTACAGATGTTTAAATTATAATTATTATTATTTTCGAGACTTCATGTGCGATATTTTCTAATATTTTTGCACGTATACGAGATAAGTTTGAAACCGACGGCACTGTGCAAAACTTACAAAAACAACGTTCTGGAAGACGTCGAACATCTTAGATAAAGTGTCATTTAACCATGGAATTTGTAAATTTTTTTAATTAACTAATAATTACAACATCTATAACTTTTTTGTTCTTCAATTTATTATCCTCATAGCTGGTATTATCGAACAAAGTGGGTATACATTTCTTTGGGACTATATATATATACAGGGTGGGGCACGGGAATCAAGTGTTTTTTGAATAGCTAGTAATCGGCCATTAGGAATGGGAGGGGCGTGCGGTAGGTAGCATTCCATTCCTGGGTTCATAGCATTTAACTTTAACTAACACTCACCTTTATCTTTCAGGTGCCATCATGGAGCAGTGGACGTTAGAACACCGCATGTTCGCGTATGATCATTTTGTTAGGAGTGGCGAGTCAGTGACAGCAGTTCAGCGTGCGTTTCGCCGCAGATTCAACATTCATCGAAATGACTCTGTTCCCGCTCGTGACACAATCTTACGTTGGGTTAACAATCTTCGAACAGGAGGCTCAATAATGAAAACAAAACCGAAGGGGCCGCAACGCACTGTGCGTACTCCAGAGAACGTTGAAAGGGTCAGACAAGCGATGTTGCAAAGCCCAGGCCGCTCTGCTCGGAGACATTCAGCTGCACTCGGAATCAGCAATCGTACTGTTAGACGGATTTTGCATGAAGAGTTACATTTTCACCCATACAAGTTAGCGATGGTGCAGGAATTGGATGTAAACGATTGCCCCAACGACTGAATTTTGCACAGGAAATGCTTGCACTTTATGAGCAGAATGAAAACATGATGGTGGTAATGAGTGATGAAGCCCATTTCCACCTTAATGGGGCCGTCAACAATCAAACTGTCGGTATTGGGCTGCTGAAAATCCGCGACAACTCCATGAAAAACCGCTGCATAGCCCTAAGGTTACAGTTTGGTGCGCGGTGGGAAAGTTTGGCGTCATCGGTCCCTATTCTTCGAACAAAATGGGGTTACCGTTACCATAACATCTGGGCGTTACATTGAGATGGTGAACACCTTTTCATCCTGAGTTACGAAGAAGGCGTATTGCTCGTCGACATTTGTGGTTTCAGCAAGATGGGGCCACGCCACACACCGCCAGAGCGTCAATGGCTGTTCTTCGCCCCCTGTTTCCCAACCATCTCATTTCGAGATTTGGTGACATTGCATGGCCCCCTCGGTCCCCTGACGTGTCCACATGTGACTTCTTTCTATGGGTACCTCAAGTCACGTGTCTACGAGGACAAGCCCCGTACATAGATGCATTGAAGGAAGCGATCCGTCAACAAATCATCCAAATCAACAGAGACCTGCTGGGAAGAGTGGAGGCCAATTTTCGTAAACGCCTTCAACAATGCGTCGACGGCCAAGGACATCATATGCCAGATATAATTTTCGGTACATGATTATTATGACATGAAATGCTATGTTCTTACGAATGTTGTTCTACCAATATATTTTTTTACAAAAATAAATATCATTTTCCTGATTATTCCAAAACACTTGGTTCCCGTGCCCCACCCTGTATATATATATATATATATATATATATATATATATATATATATATATATATATACATATATATATATACATATACATATATAACATATATACATATATATATATACATATACATATATATATACAAACTCAGAATGGTTCCCTGAGAACAATATATGTTAAACACAGACCGTGCATGGCACAAGGAACTCTTCTGGGAAAATTAAATCCACTATAGTCCGAATAAGTAATGATAAATGACAAATACCATAGTTTTTTCCTTTTTCATGATTTTAGCCCGACGTGGGCAACGGGTCTCTCGCAAAGAGATCCCATAAATATAGCTTCCCTCACCAGCCATCTGCAAAGCAGACAGGATCCAGCTTGGGACGTGGATCTAGGGTTTAAAGCAAACCTAGATCCCTACACTCAGAACCTCTATATAAGTAAAAGACTCGTTGCATTCACGTCGTGTTGAATAAATCAAAGAAAAAGGGGGTAACTATTGTATTTTTAGCCAAAAAAACCAAAACTTAAACCTCAACCGGGACATTGAGCGTCCACTTTTCAAGGCACGAAACACGGACGTGTTTCGTGCCTTGAAAAGTGGACGCTCAATGTCCCGGTTGAGGTTTAAGTTTTGTTTTTTTTGGCTAAAAATACAATAGTTACCCCTTTTTCTTTGATTTATTCAACACGACGTGAATGCAACGAGTCTTTTACTTATATAGAGGTTCTGAGTGTAGGGATCTAGGTTTGCTTTAAACCCTAGATCCACGTCCCAAAGCTGGATCCTGTCTGCTTTGCAGATGGCTGGTGAGGGAAGCTATATTTATGGGATCTCTTTGCGAGAGACCCGTTGCCCACGTCGGGCTAAAATCATGAAAAAGGAAAAAAACTATGGTATTTGTCATTTATCATTACTATTCGGACTATAGTGGATTTAATTTTCCCAGAAGAGTTCCTTGTGCCATGCACGGTCTGTGTTTAACACATATATATATATATATACATATACATATATATATATACATATACATATATATACACATATATACATATATATATATATATACATATACATATATATATACATATATATATATACATATACATATATACATATATATATACATATACATATATACATATACATACATATATATACATATATATATATATACACACATATACATATATATATACATATACATATACATATACATATATACAGGGCGTCCCAAAAAAGTGTATACACACTTTAACAGCTGATAGCTCAATTGATGTTTCTTTCTTTCCAAGTTAAACCCATTAGAATTAATAATGGCAGTCAGACTAAGCTTTGAACAAAGGAAATTCATTCTAAAATGCTACTGGAAGTGTGAAAACGCAGTTGAAGTGCAAAGACAGTTTAGGAGGGAGTTTCAAACAGATCCACCAACGCGACTTACCATCACTCGAATTAGAGATAAGTTTGAAGCCGATGGAACTGTTCAGAATGTCCACAAGAAGCGTTCCGGAAGACCACGGACATCGACAAGCCACACAAAGCAAGAAAGAGTACTGGAAACGTATCACCAAAGTCCAAGAAAATCTGTGCGGCAAACGAGTCGTGAGGTAGGAATTTCAGAATCGTCTGTCCAACGCATTTTGAAGCGCTGTCAATGGAAAAGTTACATTCCAAGATTAGTCCATGCTATTAATGAAGATGATCCGGACCGAAGAGTGGAGTATTGCGAGTGGTACTTAGCACGATGTGGATGTGGATTGGACGAAGGGGTTTCGTAGAATACCCTCCGCGTTCACCAGACCTCACACCACTAGACTTTTTTATGGGATACTTAAAAGACAAAGTCTACGCTATAAAACCTGCAACAGTCGCTGAACTGAGAGCAGCCATTGAACGAGAATGCACACAAATGTATACACACTTTAAATACTTATAAAGGCAGTGTTTATTAAAATACATTTCATTTTCAAAATGTAATAGAATCTACAGACATTATTTAATTGTTTTGTCAACGCCTGTTTTCAAACTGACGTCCGTTCTGGTCCAGGCACTGCTGATAACGCGAAGCAATGGAATCGCAAACATCACGAAACATTTCGTTTGGTATTTGTGTGCATTCTCGTTCAATGGCTGCTCTCAGTTCAGCGACTGTTGCAGGTTTTATAGCGTAGACTTTGTCTTTTAAGTATCCCCATAAAAAAAAGTCTAGTGGTGTGAGGTCTGGTGAACGCGGAGGGTATTCTACGAAACCCCTTCGTCCAATCCACATCCACATCGTGCCAAGTACCACTCGCAATGCTCCACTCTTCGGTCCGGATCATCATCTTCATTAATAGCATGGACTAATCTTGGAATGTAACTTTTCCATTGACAGCGCTTCAAAATGCGTTGGACAGACGATTCTGAAATTCCTACCTCACGACTCGCTTGCCGCACAGATTTTCTTGGACTTTGGTGATACGTTTCCAGTACTCTTTCTTGCTTTGTGGGGCTTGTCGATGTCCGTGGTCTTCCGGAACGCTTCTTGTGGACATTCTGAACAGTTCCATCGGCTTCAAACTTATCTCTAATTCGAGTGATGGTAAGTCGCGTTGGTGGATCTGTTTGAAACTCCCTCCTAAACTGTCTTTGCACTTCAACTGCGTTTTCACACTTCCAGTAGCATTTTAGAATGAATTTCCTTTGTTCAAAGCTTAGTCTGACTGCCATTATTAATTCTAATGGGTTTAACTTGGAAAGAAAGAAACATCAATTGAGCTATCAGCTGTTAAAGTGTGTTACATTTTTTTGGGACGCCCTGTATATATATATATATATATATATATATATATATATATATATATATATATATATATATATATATATATATATATATATATATATATATATATAGTTTTCTTACGTAGTTCATATGATTGGCTCTCAAGAAGAGTTTAAAAACAATTCTGAGAGTAAATAGGTGTGACGTAAAGGACATCGGAGAGCGAACCAATAAACTAACAGAAACCAGTGGACACAAATAAACTTTATTCGTACGAGCGTCGGTTGGATTTATTTACTAATTTTTTTAACTAAATTCTACGAACACTCATAGTAATAAAATAAATAAAATAATAAACGCACTAAAACATCAATAAAATTTCAAGTCGGAATGTGTGCTATTCAGCAGTAGCCAATCCCACGTTCTTAACACTTTAAGTGAGCTTCAAGTTTTCTTCCCCACAGATAATAAATTACATGAATAAACTCTCCCCCGCACCTTTCACAATATCGTTGAACAAGTTAATGTTTTTTTTTTTTTTTTTTTTTTTTTACTCATTGTGTCCATTGAAACGAAGTGGTTCTGTACAGTGTTTGAATTGCAATAAGACCGCTAGAGATTAGGTGGCGTATAGCGGTTGCAGCGTGAAGAAGGGAGACAAACAGTTACAGTGTTTACGGAACAATAAACGGAGGGTCATTTAGGTTTACATCTGACGGATATTATTATAATAATAATCCGATGACGAGTTTTATTATATTATAATTTTTAAATGGTGTCGGTATATATTATATATGTATATATATATATATGCAAGCTTTACATGAAGTGAAATAGAGATAAAAAAGCTTACCCGATTACTTACGAGTAATGATAGAAGATTAAAACGTTGTTTATAAGTGGTTCATTTACTAAATAGATTTAAAGCTCAAGTTAATTAGTGCGCTCAACTTCTTAATTTAAAAGTTTGTACAAAATGCAAGAATACTTTCTATATGTGTTAATTTGGTCTCTCCTTTGGTAAGTTTGAGTTATTATTTTTAGTTATTTTAATTGTTTTTAATGTAGTTCAAGTCGCCTATTCTTTTTGTGTACCCAAAATGGCTAAGATCATAACTCTCCGACCTCGTTTTGCGAGTTTGTGACGTATATAGCTTTTCTTGAGACCAGAACCATTACCCAACCAAAGAATATCCATTCGAAAAGTGCCTTAATTGCCGAAATCTGAGGTTCGAGCCAGGACTCGAACCCAGAGACCTTAAGATTAACAGTCCTGCAATTTACTGAATTCTAACCTTATTAACTTAAAGACGAAGAGAAAAGAGAGAATATTTAACGTTTGGAAATTGTATGCAGGAAAAGTATGCATGATTACAACATCTAAATACATGGTTGAGTATTTGCCAACAAATCTAAAAGGTTAACTCAACCATACTTATTTTTCTGGTAACAAACTTATATGAAGAGTACAATCAACTCGTGTTGAATTAACCATGATGTGAAGTAGGTTGGGTGTCACAACCAAGTAATTTAGCCTTATTCATTTATAGGCAAGTGTGACGAAATTTAACCCAATGGGAAAACCCAGTGAAACTATAATAATAATTATAATTATAATAATAATATCAGTTATTATGAAGACAAATTATTTCATTATCATCGTTTTATACAATTTTCTGCAATACTAATATTCCAAACTTAATTGATTATGTTTCTTTGTAATAAATACATACATGTTCTTCAGTTTTAGACTGAACACGAGTACACTCGTGTTGCAAATCAGAAAATTAATAATGCATCGATCGTCCAAACGTTTTCAATTTTTTTTTTTTTACTCGTACTCAGAATTTACTCATTCTCAGAAGTGCATATAAGCATGATCCTTTGAAGGTTACACATACACGTGTGTATATATATATATACACACATACACGTGTGTATACACACACACACACACACACACACACACACACACACACATATCTTCTGACGTAAAATGAATGCATTTTAAAATTTCAGTTCAAAGACTGTAAATTAAACAAGAAAAACCCCAAACAAAAGACCTTTCCATGCGCCTGTGTTCTTTGCCGTTTCCAATGACGTTAAGAGGATCGCCTCATCTATCACACTCATCGTCAAACGTCTCTCGCTCAATTAGGATGCCATCATCAATTAGGAAAGCGTTTAATGCCTCGTGTGGCGGCGGTCATTACACTGATTGCTTCGATGGGATGGCGAGAAAGGGACGCTCAATTAAAGAAGAAATCCTACCAATCTGTCGCTCATTTCCACCGCATTTCTGCAGCTACGAACCATGTTCCATATTCGCCGAAGGAAATCGCTCATTCAGAGCAGAAAAGGGCGATAAAATATACACTGTATAGTGTATAACCGCGTACCTGTGTTCATTTATCGCTTTTCACTAGTTCGGAGTATTGCCATTACAGTCAGAAGGGTCAGAAACTGGCACATAGCTCAGGCCAACTACTGCTGCCCATTGTTCAAACTCGTGTATTATTATTATTACCAGCATCACCGGGGTTCGAACCCCCGACCTCAGTGTTTTCACTCCGCTTATAAGGAAACGGTGTTACCCACTGTGCTACGACGCTGTCGGATATTGTCGTTGGGTAGTATACGTGGGTAGTACACACTGCCACTCTCGAACTGACATCCTAATGGTTGGGAGAGAAAGTTAAGGAATATGGAATATGTGTCCACTGTGATATTAAGATACAGATTCACAGTGACATATCAATAAGTTTAAAATATCATTTTTTGTATAACTTTAGGATACTTATTTTAGGAATTTATTCTTGATAGTAAGTAATATAATGGAGAAATCACTTTAATAATATGTACAGTTGCGCTCATTATTCGTAGGACACTCTTGAGAACACATAGCTACACCTGGCATATATTTGTTGTATGTACTACAAACGGTTGTAACATTTTATGAATGAATCTTGGAGTGAGCGAGCGCCGATTGGTTGGTTGACTCATTGCCAAATATCTTTAGAACATAATTATTTCCATTCATCACTCTGGTTTACATATTACTAAGGAAACATAAATGAATAATTAAATATAAATTCAAGAAGGGGATATATATTAACAAGGGAGATGTCAATGAAGTGAATAAAAAATGGTCTTGTAAAACTACAAAAAAAAACCTTCGGATGTGATGCCAGTGTTCATGATATTAGCAAGCCTGTCATCCTAAACGATGTATAAAAACAGAGCCGTTGGTAGGCATTATTGCGCCCTGACCAAATTGATTAATTTATTTATTTATTTATTTATTTACATTTAATATTGAACATAAATTCAGATATTAGTGGGTGTTATAACAAATACAGCAAAAACCTGATATATATAAGTACATATCTAGGCGGTTTATGAATGAAAAACAATGTTTTGTTGCATATTAAATTTTAATAACATTATAACATTACCAGATCGATGGGTATCTGTAGGTTTCATACGTCACTGCTTAGAATATCTTCCAATTGGCAAATGGACGACAGCTGAATGGATACTACTGGTTATATCCGGAGCAAATACTATTTCTAGATCAGCAGCAGTGATAGAGTAATAACAGTCACAGAGAAATATTATTTAGAAACGAAGAATGTTTTGTATTGAGGCAGTACCATAAATAATTGTTTTGTATTAATAAGTTCCATATTACAACTTAAATGTTGAACCACTGCAGCTATGACTCTTGGCGGTATCTCACCTCAAAGGAGAGAATTACAGAAAACAAAACTATTACAGTGATTCATATCAATAAACATAGAGCCATTTAAACGATGATATTTGACATGTTCAACACTTTATAGTTTGAGCGCTGTGCTAACACTCCTTCTCTTGTTTTTTTAAAATTATTATTAATGACACCTTTTCAATTACAGCTTCTTCGAAAGTAGTCGAACCTCCTCCCCTTTCAATTCCTGACTATCAGCGGTAACGCCAAGAGGCTGTAAATTTGTCTTCCCCTTCTGCGCCTCTTTCTGTAGAAAACCCTTCAATAAATATCCCAAAGAGTGGCGTAATACTCAAAAAGAAAAAAACTTTCATTTGAGCTTCTCATTGTATTTTGAGTGTCACTCCATTTTGTCGTCAGCCAATTCCACAACTCGGATGTCCTACGGCTAAGACCGAGCTTAACTTCGAGGACCACCTTCGTCAGATCGTCCATCAGTGCATCCCTTAAAAAATTCGTGTGCGAGAAGTGGCCTGTGCACGCGTAACATATAACATTATTTATATATTTATATATTTATATATATATATATATATATATATATATATATATAATATATATATATATATTATATATATATACTGTATATGAGATGAATTAAATGGTAAAACCCACAAGGAAAAAGAAAAATGATTTCAAGCCCTTTTGTGTATTCAGAAGTACACCTCGTCAGGGAAGGACGAGGTGTACTTCTGAAACACAAAAGGCCTTGAAATCATTTTCTTCTTTCTTTGGTGATTTTTATCATATAATATATATATATTGAATGAGAGAGAGAGAGAGAGAGAGAGAGAGAGAGAGAGAGAGAGAGAGAGAGAATATATTGGGCCATGAAATCTAAAACTGTCCATCTGTTTAATTAAATGCATTAAATCCAATTGACCATCAACTCGACTTACATGACAAAACAACATAATAGAGAGGGTTAAAATTGAACCAATAAAGCGTTCCCTCAAAGTACATTTGGGGGAACTTTCCTCTAATAGAGGGGAATTTTCTCTTGCCCGCATTTCGCATCCGTTGCATCGTTGTGACGTCATCCTGAATAATGCGTGTCAAGGCCAAATATAAACTCGGAATGATGCAATTCTGAGCCTTATTAGGGATGGGCCAGTAATAATTAGGGTCACGCGTTTATTTTGAGGGGAGAATGTCGTTATTATAATTATTACGATTTGTTCCTTCAGAAAGCCACAGTTTTGTTATGCTAAAGCTCATTGTTTTTATTTGGTACTATGCTAGTATAATGATGATGATTATCCAGGAAGGCCAGAAACTGACACAGCGCTGAGGCCAGCTAATGCGGCCCATTTCGCCGCCGGCTACCTCGCCGCCGGCTACCTCGCCGCGACATAAGATACAGAAAAGACAACCGCCCAGTTCTGGGCAGCACTGAGGCTCGAACCCACGATTCAGAGGAGTCTTACCACTGCCTTGCGGCATCCCAACTGATCGAGCACGACACTCTCTAAGTATTTAATATTAAATTCTTAAAATTTCTAAACTTCATAAAAAAAAGCCGATATTGTTACAACAACAACAACTTTAGGTAAATAAATTCTTAAGAATAAACCCTTCAACCGTTTTCAGTAACATTATCTCTATACGTTAATGTATTTTGTTCAAATATCTGAGCGCGAATACGATACGAGAGTTCTGTGCATGAAATTATATTGATTTATGCATTTGAGATTCATTTGACAATAACGGTTTTGAGCACACGTGAAGTAAGTGATTTTAACGAGATGGATTGTATCGAAAAAGATTGGCTAAATAAAGAAGGAGGAGCTTCGATTCGAGAAAGATGGTCAATGTAAGAGTCAATAAGGATGAGAGAAAAGTAGGACAAATGGTTATAATAGGGTTATGGACAGATCAGTAACGTTAGAATCGCGTGTGTGTGTGTGTGTGTGTGTGTGTGTGTGTGTGTGTGTGTGTAACCACGATGCTTAAGACATTTGTAGTTACAAATTAAGTGGAAGTAAAATGACTAGTTTACAATTTTTTCACACTGAGCATCATTACGCCCATACCCCCATTTCAGGCTACGAGCAGCTCACAGCAGCATTATCAAGCAAACAGAGGGTCAGTGTACTGATAAGGCTTCCGTACGTAATTCATCATCACTGAAAGCGTCAATGCTCAGTGTTAGCCAAGTTCAAAGAAGACTGAAATCCGTACTCATTTTCGTGCAATTTTATTTAGTTTGTATTGCAGACACCTCTAGTTATTATCAGTGCAGGTGTATGATTCTTCAGGAGCAAGATGCAACGTAAATTTGTTTCCTACTCGAGGCAGTACAAATTTACCTGTATCAATCACAATCACACTCGTACTACCTCAGTCTTGCTCCAGACAAACTGAACCGAAAGCCGCGAGTATCCGCAATCTCAAACCGTCCGTATGCGGGTCGGTATTTTTGCCTATCCTTATTCTGTTTTATCTTATTTTCATCAGAGTTCCCTCGTTTTCGTTTAGTCTTGCCACTCAAAAAGCGCATTTTTTTTAATCAATCCAACTTATCCCAATTATAGGTAATTATTTTGTTTTATATATACATATATATATATATATATATACATAATATATATATATATATAATACACCGTAGACTACAGAAAGAGGCGCAGAAGGGGAAGACAAAATTTACAACCTCTTGGCGTTACCGTTGATAGTCAGGAATTGGAAGGGGAGGAGGTTCGACTACTTTTGACACTGGCTCAGGCAGGAATTTTAATAGTTCTTTATCACTCGAATAGAAAAAAAAATTAATTTAATTTTTGGGAGAGTGGAATTCTGAAGGGCTTTGGGTACACATTTTAAAAAATGAAAAGGTTTATTGGCAGACTATAGTCCATATGACAAATATTAATAATACAATGACAAATCGCATCCTAAGGATAGAAATACATACGATTAATGAGAAATAATACAGTCTTGTTGAAGTTAAGTGGAGCTACAGACAGACGTTTTCATACCATGAATTCCATAGCTTAGAAGACATACGGCAGGACTGATGAATAGTTTGGATAATCGGGTTGGTTAATTTTTTAATTCTTTGCATTAGACTGTATTGAACACGTATTGTTACCTCCGGGAAGCTCGGGACATTGAGGGTAGCAAACATTTGCGAAGCCGAGCATTTCGGGGATAATTTATGTAGTCTAAAAAATCTGCTGTACAGCAAATTTAGGGCTCTGCCAGAACCTTTTTTATAATTCACCCAGAGTTGCTATCCGTATGTATTATTGCAGAAAGTACATAATATAACAAATTAATAGTTGGTGACGGAGTACGAGAGACAGAGAGAAAGGAGATTGCATTTCGTAAGACTTGCGTTTCGTGTTGGTTGCAAATTTGGACATTGACGCGAACACAGTGTCACCTCTGGGAAAGGAAATAATTCAGCATTTAGAGGGTTGCAAAATGAACATTGAAGTGAATACACATACGAATGTAAGGTGACCGGGTAGATATAGACTGATAGATCAACAGACAAATAAATGACAAGAGTTAATAAGTGTTTACTCTAAGGGACGACACACAAGACATCATATGTAAGTAATGATTTATGCAGCAAGTCCCTGACTTACGTCAGGAATGCGTTCTTGAAAAAAATGTCGCAAGTAGGACTGTCGTAACTCGGAACGTAATTTTCCATAGCCGCAATGTTATAAACTGGGGGTTATGTTCCCGACAGAGTTACAGAAAGCATATTTAATGGAAAAATAAGTCCAAAAATTGTAAATTCGGAATTAATGAATTACTTGATGGAGCGACGTCAGCTAGACGAAATTCGGTAATTGTTGCCAAGAGCTACGTCAGCAAAAAATCAGGAAATCAGTGCTCTATACAAAAAGGTAACGTAGCTCAGCTTTAGATAAACGTAGACCTACTTTATAAATATTTTAACATTTTATGATCTCTATTTGTAACACACTTTACACACACGTTATAGACGTTATACCTCTATAACAAGTGATAGTTAATAATCTGAAAACAAGCGCTACGCCGCAATGACGTCACAGCATAATTACAATTTATTCTTTTAATTTTTCTTAAAATATTATCGATCGCCAACTATTTTTACGGTTACAAGTTTATAAAAATAGATTTTTAAATTTTTTGTGTAGTATATAAAACAATGTGATGACGTAGCTCTTTGTAACATTTACCCGATTTGCTGCAGTTCCGCCAAAAAACACTAACTCCCCTTGACGCTAAACGGTGTCGTAAGTCCTGAACGGCACTGACGAACGTCGGACCCAGTATGTAATGTAAGAATGTTGTAAGTCCAAAACGTCGGAACTCTGAACGTCATAATTCCGGAACTTATTGAATTAACGTATTGCATAATGCGACGTCATAAGGCAAATTAATCCCTCTCGTAAGTCATAATTTGAATACTAAATCTTCAAACTAACATCTTTTAGTATTCAATGCAAGATAACCCTAATTTATACATAGTACACTATAGACAAATAAATAGACAAGAGTTAATAAGTGTTTACTATAAGGGACGTTATACGTTAATTTCTAATTAATACGTTATAGTTATTTAATTCGGATGTATAAGTCATTATAGGAAAAAATGAGAGGAATTGAATTGTGGGAACACGGTAATAAAGGGTTTACAGCCACGGTACAAGAGTGAGTGAAACGATTAATTAAATATATACATTTATATACCGTAATAATAATAATAAATAACGAGTTAGGTGCATTTGGAGATGAACAAAGTAAATGAGTAAGGAATTACGAACAAGGGTTTAAATCATGCCTCATTCAATAGACATGCATAATCTGGTGAAGTTTAGGGTTGGAGGGTTAGATGAAAGATAATTAATTATAATCATTTCCATAACAGATGGAAAATGGGGATATGAGAAATAATCTGTTGGAAATCTAAAATAATCTAAACCGTTCGTTGTCTTGTTTGTACATTGAGGGAATGGTATTAAAGGACATTCGCTTCTTGGAACGAACTTCTAATGGCACAAACATGGATACTGTTCGATCACAGGAATGCTTGGTCGCATGGTTGTAACGTACAAAGGGTTCTCAAGTTTGAAAAATAAAAATCAGAACCTCAACTCCAAAAAATAAGAATTCTGTCCCTAAAATAAGAATATTCATAATATATCGTTAACATTTTATTCTGATAAAAAGATGAAATGAAAAATTTAAAAATTAAGAAATAAAAACAAATAAAAATAAAGATTTGAGGCCAAAAATAAGAACAAATCTTAGAAATAGGACACTTGAGAACCCTGGACGTACATATTTTTATCGTTGCTTGCCTGGCTGCTCGTCTTTCGTTAACCTTAACCCTTTACTGCCTAAATGGACAAGTTTGTAACATGTCAAATACATGCATTCATAACTTAACCCTACAAAAAATTCAGGCGGTAAAGGGTTAAGGGTTCGAACAACAAAAATGTGATGTCGACAAAACGATTTATGAAGCGACTGTACACACTTCAGGTTCATTAAAGAAAAACACAAAAATAAGTTAAATATATTAACGCTAACATATATCCTACCTAATTACCTTAGATTAATCTGAGTGCGTTGCTGTGTTATTATGTTATTAATTTTAATGATAAGTGGCGCCCAATGGGGTGCGGACGCGTCAGGAAGGGGAACCGGTGCATGTTTATCGCAA
>JAJOZX010000462.1:1040000-1057500 GCA_023014485.1 Bathynomus jamesi | reverse complement strand
CAAAATGGAAAAAAGGAGGGAAAGAAGTAGTAAAGTTGTTGGAGAGGTTTTTGGCTAGGTGCCAGAAAGAGCGAGAATATTAGAATTAGATAATTTTTCACATTTTTGTCGGATGAAGGAATTTTTTGGAGACGAAGAACGGATTTTGCACGATTTCGGGGAGAAATATAAGCAGAATGAGAGCCACGAGTTGGATGGCAACGGTGCCTTCTGAAAGCCTTCTCTCCGTTGTGGATAGCATTAGAACAAGCGAAGTTGAACTAAGGTTCTTTTTGCATTAGTAGTAAGAAAAGAATGTGGAATGTACGCCTCCATGTCTGAATGAATCACCTCTGTGATGCGCTCAGCACATTTGGAGAGGCATTGGCTACAGAAACAATAATCATTCCATGGGAAATCAAAGTACTACTACCTAAGGGCCTCCCAATTAGTGGCGCCAAAGTAACAAACTAAATAAAAAATCGACACGTGACAATTTGTTAACTACTGATGAAGTTGGTCTTAAAGATGAAATTTGAAAATGGAGTTCGGATTAAAATCTACTAAAAAACGTGACCGACTCTGACTCTCTCTCATTTTATATATATATATATATATATATATATATATATATATATATATATATATATATATTATACAGGGCGTCCCAAAAAAATGTATACACACTTTAAATAATTATAAAGGCAGTATTTTTAAAATACATTTCATTTTCAAAATGTAATAGAATCTACAGACATTATTTAATTGTTTTGTCAACGCCTGTTTTCAAACTGACGTCCGTTCTGGTCCAGGCACTGCTGATAACGCGAAGCAATGGAATCGCAAACATCACGAAACATTTCGTTTGGTATTTGTGTGCATTCTCGTTCAATGGCTGCTCTCAATTCAGCGACTGTTGCAGGTTTTATAGCGTAGACTTTGTCTTTTAAGTATCCCCATAAAAAAAAGTCTAGTGGTGTGAGGTCTGGTGAACGCGGAGGGTATTCTACGAAACCCCTTCGTCCAATCCACATCCACATCGTGCCAAGTACCACTCGCAATACTCCACTCTTCGGTCCGGATCATCTTCATTAATAGCATGGACTAATCTTGGAATGTAACTTTTCCATTGACAGCGCTTCAAAATGCATTGGACAGACGATTCTGAAATTCCTACCTCACGACTCGCTTGCCGCACAGATTTTCTTGGACTTTGGTGATACGTTTCCAGTACTCTTTCTTGCTTTGTGGGGCTTGTCGATGTCCGTGGTCTTCCGGAACGCTTCTTGTGGACATTCTGAACAGTTCCATCGGCTTCAAACTTATCTCTAATTCGAGTGATGGTAAGTCGCGTTGGTGGATCTGTTTGAAACTCCCTCCTAAACTGTCTGCACTTCAACTGCGTTTTCACACTTCCAGTAGCATTTTAGAATGAATTTCCTTTGTTCAAAGCTTAGTCTGACTGCCATTATTAATTCTAATGGGTTTAACTTGGAAAGAAAGAAACATCAATTGAGCTATCAGCTGTTAAAGTAAGTGTGTATACATTTTTTTGGGACACCCTGTATATATATATATATATATATATATATATATATATATATATTATATATATATATATATATATACACAGGTGTTTGAAAAGTTTCTGTACAAATTGTAATGGGGGATAGGCAACACCAAGACAAACCCTTTTCGTCTATAAGTGTATGTCCGCTGACGTCACCATTCGGCGCGAGAGGGCGCCGCTGCAATTGGCTAAAAGGTGAAGTGGGCTAGACTCGCGCTTGCCGCGGGCATTCTTAAATCGGACGTAGTACGCGTAACATGGAGCGCTTCACGACTGCTGAGATGGCTGACATGCATATGGTGTATGGGGCTGCCAATGGAAACGGAAGAGCTGCTGTGAGGTTGTACCGACAGCGCTTCCCAAACAGACGTGTGCCAAACCACCAAACGTTTGCGCATTTGCATCGGCGACTGCGAGAAACTGGAACATTCCATGCAAACATGCATGACACTGGTCGGGAGAGAAACGTGCGCACTCCTGACATGGAAGAAATCGTACGGCGATTTGAGGACAATCCAAGCGCAAGCACGCGAGGTGTTGCACGTATCCTCGGTGTGAACCACGACCTGGTCTGGAGTGTGTTGCACGAGCAGCAGTTACATCCGTTTCATCGTCAGAGAGTCCAGGCATTACAATCTCGGGATTACCCTCTTCGTGTGGAATTCGCACGCTGGTTTCTGCAGCAGACAGCGGTGCAGCCTAATTTTCCGGCTTATGTGCTGTTCTCAGATGAGGCCTGTTTCACACGTGAGGGTGTGTTTAACATGCGCAATTCTCACGTGTGAGCGTACGCAAATCCACATGCTACACGGGTGCATGCTCATCAAGAACGGTTCGCCGTCAATGTTTGGGCGGGTATCGTCCATGTCAAGTTGATTGGGCCGTACCTGCTGCCTGCCCGACTCGACGGGCGGGTTTATCGGATATTTCTTGAAGAAACGTTGCCGGAACTGCTGGAAGATGTTCCCGTGGCTATTCGTAGACGAATGTGGTTTCAACACGACGGGGCCCCAGCACACTCCAGCAACGAGGTGCGGGATTATCTGAACGCCACTTTTGGGGACCGATGGATAGGCCGGGGTGGGCCCGTAGCCTGGCCACCGAGATCGCCCGATTTAACATGCCTCGATTTCTTCCTGTGGGGACACATGAAGAACCTCGTCTACGAGACTCCCATTTACTCAGAAGAAGACCTCGTAGCAAGAATCGCTGTCGCCGCTGGAACTGTTCCCGAAATGCCGGGAATCTTTCGACGTGTACGTCGGTCAATGCTTCGACGCTGTCGGGCATGCATTGATGCTACCGGTCGCAACTTTCAGCACCTTCTTTAAATAAACATGCCTTCTTTAAATAAACATGTTACGCGTACTACGTCCGATTTAAGAATGCCCGCGGCAAGCGCGAGTCTAGCCCACTTCACCTTTTAGCCAATTGCAGCGGCGCCCTCTCGCGCCGAATGGTGACGTCAGCGGACATACACTTATAGACGAAAAGGGTTTGTCTTGGTGTTGCCTATCCCCCATTACAATTTGTACAGAAACTTTTCAAACACCCTGTATATTGTATATATGAGAGAGAGACAGACAGGTGTTTTAATCCAAACTCCGTTTTCAAGATTTCATCTTTAAGACCAACTTCATTAGTAGTATTTTCATTTGCTTATTAACAAATTATGTTGTGTCGATTTTTTATTTGGTTTATTACTTAAGAGTACAATTAAAACGCTTTTCGAATTGAGAAACGCAATGATAATGCGGGGACTATTTTCCCCAAACTGTATGATAAATTATTGTAGTTATCACTG
Source organism: Bathynomus jamesi (assembly GCA_023014485.1). Taxonomy (NCBI): domain Eukaryota; kingdom Metazoa; phylum Arthropoda; class Malacostraca; order Isopoda; family Cirolanidae; genus Bathynomus; species Bathynomus jamesi. The sequence goes on along the minus strand of JAJOZX010000462.1, from coordinate 1,054,147 downwards.
TTATAGACTTATAATCATCAAATTTATATCTACTTAAAAATTAATTAGCAAATTTTAAAGGTTTTTAGACACTTTCTCTAAGAAATATTTTAATTTTAGACATTTTTAAAATTTACCCTTGAGGGAATTATGATGATGAAACGAAGTTAATTAAATTTGACGAAATTAACTATGTGGGAAAAAAATGCTGCATTGTTCATCTGCAGTATATAAGAGTGCCCGGAAAATATTATATTTGTCTAAATTTAATAATTTCCTTCTTATTCTTTCTGCAATTTTAAACAAATATTCAAACTATAAATACTTTAAGGTTAAAATGAATTTGAGAATTTAATTTTTCTATTTTTAGTATTCAAAAGGCGAGTTTTTAGGTTTTAAATAATAAAAATAAGGTTTTCACATTCAGTATGTATTTTATATATATATATATATATATATTATATATATATATATATATATATATACACACATATATATATATATATATATATATATACACCTCTTTTTATGATGGAAGCCGAACTTGGTCAACGGGTCACTAGTAGAGAGGCCCAAAATATAGCTTCCTTCATCAGCCATCTGCGTCATATATATACAATATATATATATATATATACACACACAGAGGGTGTTTCACAACCGGTCTTCCATATTTTGGGGGGGATTTGTGGGGTGATATTGAGTAAAAAAGTTTATAGAACATCGGTGCTATTTCCGACCGTTGCGGAGCTACGGACGTTTTAAAGTTCACGGAAAAAAATAAACGAGAATATTAATCTGATGTATTTACTGCTACATTTTATGAGATACACCTTATAAATGTTCAAAATGTCCGCCTCGGTTTTCAATGCACAGCCTTGCTCGTTCCAAACAAGAGTCCACTGCCCATTGAATCATTTCGGGGTGTTCTCGTACGTATGTAAGCAGCGGCATCCATAAAATCCGACGCAAGAGTTCCTCTCTCGTTTGTACTTTGGTCTTGTAGACCATCTCTTCCATAAGGCTCCATAAAAAGAAATCTAACGGAGTTAGTTCCGGAGAACTCGGGGACCACGATAGTGGCCCAGCACGACCAATCCAATGATTCCCGTACCGCTGATTCAAGTAATCCGTAACATGACGACCAAAATGTGGTGGCGCCCTATCGTGCTGAAAAAACATCCTGTGCCTTATCTCCAAGGGTACGTCCTCCATCAAAAGCGGCAATTCGTTCGTCAGGAAGTTCAGATAAATGTCAGCAGTTAATCGTTGTTCTAAAACGAACGGTCCAATCAGCTGATCTCCAGTTAAACCGCACCAAACAGTCACCGAGAATAGATGTTGAAAGTTTTCTTCAACGATAGCGTAGGGGTTATCGGCGGACCACAAGTGGGAATTTTGCCTATTGTTAATTCCATCCCGGATGAATTGTGCTTCATCATTAAACAGTATGGGATTAAGAATTTGGCGATGCATAACCATGCACTGGCAAAATTGAACACGTTTATTGTAATCATCCGGTTGAAAAACTTGCACACGTTGCAAATGATAGGGATACAAACCCTCATTATGTTTGGTTTGCCATACACACGATGCGGATTCACCAATTAGTCTAGAAATCCTTCGAACACTGGTAGTTGGGCTACGTTGTACTAGGTCCAGTATGCACTCCTCCACAGCAACGGGCCGTCGTGCTACATGTTCTTGGTTGCGTGGAACAATTGTCCTTTTTTCGGAGCACCGACAATTCAGCGCAAAGACAATTCAGCGCAAGTCAGTACAGTTAAAAGTTTAGTTAAAAATAATAAAAATAAATCGCAATAAATAAAAAAGAGAAAAATTTGTATATTTATATATATGCTAAATTGGGTCTGTATCGAAGGAGTGACATTTCAAAGGAGTGACATTTCAAAGGAGTGACATAACAAAGGAGTGACATAAATACCGTAACGAAGGAGTGACATAACGAAGGAGTGACAAATCGGAGATAAAATTCAAAGGAGTATAATTATTAAAATTTTATTTAAAAAAAACAAAATTTGCTAGAATTGTTAAAATTAAGATTTTATTTCAAAAACTAGAAACATAACCTAACCTAACCTAACCTAACAGTTGCAAGCCTCTCTTCCTTCTGGATTTGTTCTTTCTTCTTCTTTGTTGGTGTCTTCGCGCTGAATTGTCTTCGCGCTGAATTGTCTTCGCGCTGAATTGTCTTCGCGCTGAATTGTCTTCGCGCTGAATTGTCTTCGCGCTGAATTGTCTTCGCGCTGAATTGTCTTCGCGCTGAATTGTCTTCGCGCTGAATTGTCTTCGCGCTGAATTGTCTTCGCGCTGAATTGTCTTCGCGCTGAATTGTCTTCGCGCTGAATTGTCTTCGCGCTGAATTGTCTTCGCGCTGAATTGTCTTCGCGCTGAATTGTCTTCGCGCTGAATTGTCTTCGCGCTGAATTGTCTTCGCGCTGAATTGTCTTCGCGCTGAATTGTCTTCGCGCTGAATTGTCTTCGCGCTGAATTGTCTTCGCGCTGAATTGTCTTCGCGCTGAATTGTCTTCGCGCTGAATTGTCTTCGCGCTGAATTGTCTTCGCGCTGAATTGTCTTCGCGCTGAATTGTCTTTGCGCTGAATTGTCTTTGCGCTGAATTGTCTTTGCGCTGAATTGTCTTTGCGCTGAATTGTCTTTGCGCTGAATTGTCTTTGCGCTGAATTGTCTTTGCGCTGAATTGTCTTTGCGCTGAATTGTCTTTGCGCTGAATTGTTGGGTCACGCCTTTTTTCCTTTAATCTCTGGTGTGTGCCACTAAACACTTGCCTGTTCGGTGTTCGGCGGTTCGGAAAACGTCTTCGATATTCCTCAACTGCCGCTCTGTTTTTACCACAGAATCTATAAATGAAATGGATATCAGCGTATTCAGCGGATGTGAACTGTTGATTCATTTTGATTGTTCACCTTAGCGCAACACAGTGTCTCGTACTCTCGTACCACAGATCAAAACCAACCGAAAGAAAAAACTGAGGATTAGTAGTGGTAACTTCGTTAACCGAAACTACCATCGGTGCTACCATCTATCGAATTACACGCAAGTGGGGATTTGTTGTTTGCACATCTTAAAACGTCCGTAGCTCCGCAACGGTTGGAAATAGCATCTATGTTGTATTAACTTTTTTACTCGATATCATCCCCCAAATCACCCCCCAAAGTATGGCAGACCGGTTCTAAAACACCATGTGTGTGTGTATATATATGTATATATATTTTTTTTTGGGGGGGGCCTCTTTGCGAGTGACTCGTTGCCCACATCGGGCTAACATCATGAAAAAGGAAAAACTATAGTGGATTTAATTTTCCCAAAAGAGTTTCTTGTTCCATACACGGTATATATTATATATATATATATATATATATATATATATATATATAGTAATTTGTATGAAAAACCATGTTAAACCTAAAAACATCGAGTGTTTAATTACATGAAAAATATTTTAGCAAAATATATTAGTTACCCACAAATTATTAAAAGAAATAGAGTTCATATACAGCAAAAGTATATACAGTAAATATTATATCTCCCACGTCCTGCAAGAAGTGTTGGTGTTCTGTCGCTGGTATAGACTGCCATATTTTTAGGAGTTCTGCTGGCTTTCTTTCGGGGTTAGTTGTCCCGGGACTCGGATCCCCAAACTTACCTACTTACGAGTATTCTCATATAAAAGAACCTGGCCGAGCACGCCTCGTTTAACCCGAGCATCTTCTCTCTTTCAACGATCTCGTTTCTTTTTTTCGCTTTTTTATTTTTATGGAATCTAATCCACCTCTCGTGACACAGTTAAACCTATATTTAGACTAGGACTGAATGTCATTCTAAATAATTTTCTTTTACAAGTTGTTTTAACCTGGATCATAAAGTTGCAATAGGTTGCAATGCATTAGCATGATGATCTCAAATACATAACAATTTAAGTAACACGGTGTTTTTGTTTAAGTTGTACTGACACTCAAAATTAGTTAAATTAACTTTACCTTTTAACCACTATTGACATTAAAAAGGTAAATAAAACTAAGGAGTAAGTGTTGTGGCTTGGAAATATTCTTTGTACTTCTTGAGAAACATGGCACTCCATGTTCAATTTTCTCGTGTTTGTGAGAAAGCCTTAATTATGTCCTCTTCCAAGAATTCAAAATCCATTAATAGATTAGTGTTCGTTCTCGTTCTTGATTTTTATATATGTTAAAGATTTTATCCGGATTTTCTAATTTCATCTTCTGCTTAGTGGGGTTGAACACCGAATTGAATTGTTCCTTTAGCAACTCGCTCATCTCTTCTGGGTCATTTGTATATTCATTTACTCCATCTTTTTAAAAGACCAGTACCATCTTTACATTTCATTTTTCTTTTTTGGCGATAGCGTAAAAGTATTTTTGGTTATTTTTTATGTTTTCTGCTAACTTTATTTCCTCGTAGTTTGTCTGGTGAATGAATAAGTAATTTAGGTTCAATTCTATTTCGTGTAGATTTTTCCTAGTTCATTTCCGTTGTCTAAATGCTGTTCCGATTTTTCTTTCGAGTTTACTACGTTTTCTTTCTTTTGTCTCTCTTCGGAAAATGTGTCTCCAATGTAGGTTTAATTTCGTTTTCTGTTATAACTATTATTTCTTCTGAAGTTCCTTCTCGAAGTAACAATTCCCAATCTACTCCCATTAATTCTGCATTTATACTTGCTCAATCTACTTTCATCGAATTCATATTTAATCCTTCAAATATTCTTTCTATCTCTTGGACGATTTTTTGGTCTTCTGGTTTTGGATTTTAATTGTATATCGATTAGTTTATGATCAGAAAAATTCGTTTGCGTTACATTATTTATTTATTATGTCATTGTTATTTTTCAAAATCCAAAACGTTCTCTTTTCGAGTCGCTACACATTTCCTGTGTAAGGCCATAATTTTCCATATCTAATAGCATTCTTGCTTGAGTTTTATAGTTTTTTCTAATGTTACCGTGAAACTTCAACATTTATGACTTCTTCATTTTCCTTCCGTGTGTGAATGGGAAGTTAAAATCCACACAAATTGGTATAATTGGTGCTGGGTTTAAATTGATTTTAACGTGTTTTCGGTACCATTTGACTTTATTTGTGTGTGTGTGTGTGTTTTGATGGTTTGCACACGTACAAAATTATAAAATTTATTTTTTTACTTCCAAAATAAAAATTCCGACCATACCGTTTGATTTCTTTACCTTCATTTCACCTGCGAATGTGCTCTTCATATAAATACAACAGCTTCCTTTTCTCGGAAATCTATCTGCTCTGTATATATTGTAGTCTTTTGATGCTATTTCTGTGTCTTCGATGCAGTTTTCACAGCCTTTTTCGCATTTATGCGTGTCCGTTAAGCACATAATATCTTTTGTGGTTACCAGAGCTAGATTTTTTAAGTATTGCAATTTGCAATGCTTACCTGTACATTTCGTCAATATACAGGTATTGTATATTTGTATATAGTAAATTTAGAGGTTTAATAATCTTTGTGTTCAGCAGTATTGGAGGTTGGTCGATATCCTGTCAATTTTGTCGGGTTTCTGGTCGGTGTTATTGGGTAGGCCGTTGCAATTGAGAATACTGGGGATAAGGCCCTGTGCACCATTGTGGTTGTGGAGTTAACTGTGGGTGGCATTGGACAGATGCATATACCTGCGAAGTCCAGTCTTTTCTTATTAAAAGTGACGGTTGTTCTTTTATCGTTCTCATTTCTTCTAAAAAATTTCCTTCATTGATCATATCGTCACTTCTTCTGCTTGCAGCTTGAACTGTTTTTCCTCTCTTCTTTGTGTACCCTTAATGTGAAAATAAGTGCATTCCACATTGAGACATTTTTCTCCGATTGAATGTATACATATACATAGAAGGATGAAAGTAGTAACATCCCTCTCCGTATCGGAAAATCCCCTTCCTCATCATGTTGAAACATTTTTTAGGAAGGTTATACATGCATCCTAAACGATCCTGTTTCGTATTATTCGCATATGGTCCATCTTTTAGATTCCTTATGAGTCCTGTGAGATTCAAGTGCTTTTCTTTGTTCTAGCACCACTTCTTCCCTGTTCACTGTTTTTTTTAATCTCTGGTGTGTTTTCGTTTTTACTCATGATGTTGCTGTCTTGTGTAGGGGGTGTTTCTTTGTCTAAGGTTTCTTCAGCATCTCCCTCAAATGTGTTCCCCTCCGTGTTCTGAATCCCATTTTCATTTGTATCGACGTTCTTTGTCGTTTCCAGTTTTTCTGTCAGTAAACTTGTTGCAATTGTTTATTCTACTTCATCATTCTCCTCCATTCCCATTTGTACTACTTTTGTTGTTTTCCATGCACTTGACGCGCACGAAGCCCTAGAAGTCATTGATTTTGCTATTCGTTCTCTCCCTCATTTTTCTATCCTTTTGTCCAAAGTTTACACATTCGTAGTGTTTAAATGTATTGCACAGAATACATTTCACGCCAGTGATCTTGTCTGCTTCATTTTCGCAGTTGTAGAGCTTGTAAACGTCGCATTCCATTAAACACAGACTATCTCTATTCAATTTTCTGGATTTAGAGCAATTTACACGTTTTAATATTTTTTGCCATACTTTTGTTTTCTTTCTTCTTGTGTAATATATAAAGGTGATCCAGAGAAATGGGACCCAAAAGAAACCCCTGTAACTCTTAAAGTATAAGTCCTTTTATAAAATCATACGCATCATTCGAAAGAGGAAAGTTACAAGTTTGTACAGGATTGTATAGGTTTTGACAATACAAGACAAGACAAGATAAGATAAGATACAAAACAAAATAAAAGTGTTAGTTAAAACTAACCCTTCAAGATGACTGCATGGACTGTGGAACAGCTGCGTTTCATAACTGAGCAATATTATGAGCATGGAAGAAGTGTAGTTTCAGCTCTTAGAAGGTGATTTTGACATCTGAAAATTTGTCTTGAAAGATCTTTGAGCTGAAACTACACTTCTTCCATGCTCATAATATTGCTCAGTTATGAAACGCAGCTGTTCCACAGTCCATGCAGTCATCTTGAAGGGTTAGTTTTAACTAACACTTTTATTTTGTTTTGTATCTTATCTTGTCTTGTATTGTCAAAACCTGTACAAACTTGTAACTATCCTCTTTCGAATGATGCGTATGATTTTATAAAAGGACTTATACTTTAAGAGTTACAGGGGTTTCTTTTGGGTACCATTTCTCTGGATCACCCTATATATATTATATATATATATATATATATATATATTATATATATATATGCACTAAAATCACAAAATAACACGTGACCTTATTAATAAGCAAACAACCACAGGAAAAAGGAAACACAAAGTCCGAGCGCTTTCGTGATATATTCACATTATCAGGAGGAACAGAAAATAGACGGAGATTACAAAGTAAATGAGTTAAATAGACAAGCAAAAAATTCACAATCGGCACCTCAAATTAAAGGCCTTAAAGCCCTCTAAAGATTTTTCAATTGATAACATAATCTGTAGGCTGCTAAATTACTAAATATAAACGAAGTATACTGTATTTTGTCTAATTTCATCTATACAGTATACTTCGTTATATTTAGTAATTTAGCAGCCTACAGATTATGTTATCAATTGAAAAAATCTTTAGAGGGCTTTAAGGCCTTTAATTTGAGGTGCCGATTGTGAATTTTTTGCTTGTCTATTTAACTCATTTACTTTGTAATCTCCGTCTATTTTCTGTTCCTCCTTGATAATGTGAATATATCACGAAAGCGCTCGGACTTTTTGTTTCCTTTTCTCTGTGGTTGTTTGCTTATATATATATATATATATATTTATTTATTATAAAACGTAAAGTGAACCAGCACTTAGGAAGAAATTAAAAAATATAAACAAAAAATTATAGAAAAAATAAAAAGCAATATTCCAGCCCGAAACAACGATGCCCTTCCTCCTCAAGGTAATAAAAGTTAAAAGATGGAAAACCAGCTCCAGTGACAGCTCAGAGTATATTTTGCCACTAGTATTGTGAATATTGTTTGATGGGTTTATTTAACTTTCTTTGCAACATCTAAGGTCATGGGTCTTGGGATCCGAGCCACGGGTCGCTAAATCATCTGGACGCAGAGAACGGTATCCAAAAAATTTTTTATACCCCTACCGGATTCGAATTGCTCTCCTTGAGATATCCATCATGCAACGTACAGCTATAGTTTTCTTGCTATACACAACCTGGAATTATGGATATGTCTGACATATTGGGTTTTTCTCTCGACCATATATCATTAAATCATTTTTTGAAAAATTGTTTCATATTTGCTTTTAAAAACTTTATATTTAGGAAAATAAAGAAATTAAGTGTTTTTTTTAAACTTAAACTAAACTTAAAAATATTAATATTTTGCTGAGAATTATTAACCAAAGAAACTTCTATTAAAATAATGTGCAATTTTTGTTTACATTTTTTATTTTTAGGATGGAGAAATTTATATTTACAGTACATTAAAACTTCATTTCAAATAAATTACTTTTCATTCCAAGTTTGCATTTTGCCGACGATGACTAAAATATTGCGATTTTAATCATATAAACTTACTAAACATAAATAAATAAATAATATGCGCCTCGGTGGTGTAATGGTTAGCGTCGCTGACTACGAATCTATCGGCCCCGGGTTCGAGACCCGGTGACGGCAGCCGGCGCGCAGCAAAACCCAGCTTTTCATCCTTCCACATAATAAAGAAAGTGGTTGGTAGATAAATGGGTACCGTAGGTAGCCTAGTGGTTAAGACGCTGGGCTGCTGGTGGGGCGTGGTTCGGATTCCACGTTAAACTGTAGGTCTAAGGTGGAGTGAAAAGCTTGACCTTCGTCAGAATGAAGAAATCGGGCGGAAGCTAACCAAAGGTGTGTGTGTATATACATATATATTATATATATACACACACACACACACACACACACATTAATATTATAATCAGAACCGACTAATGTTTTCAACCAATGAAATAGGCCCTTTTTCAATTCGGAAGTGAAACAAGATAACTTGAACGGTCGCTGGTCGAAATAAAACTGAATTAAGAAACTACAAAAAGGGTAAAACTTTTAAAAAGACAATTAACAAACTTAGGTGGCTGATTGGAACTCTTCAGCCAAGGAACAAACTTTAAATTATTAGTAAAATCATTGAAATCCAAAGACTGTTTTATTATGGTTAAAATTATTACCGTTTTTAACAAAGAAGGATGCCACTATTATCTTATTACCATTATCATTGATATGAGCAAGATCATCATAACCATTAAAATTAATACTACATTGCGCGGACTGAACATGATTAAAACTGGACTGTCAGTTTCAGCTGTACGAACAAAATATTTAAGTTGGTAAATCCGCTTATTAATGTTAATACTGCCTCCAATATATTTTTTTAAAACACTCCTTACAATGAATAGCATAAACTACAGAGTTTTTGGATTTAATACTTTTAGTAATTTTAGGTCGAATTATATTTTTAATTGTATTGTTATTTTTAATTACTACATTCATTTCGTTTGTTAAGACCATCAATTTCAACTTTAGTCGGAACGGGAAGTTTGAGAATATTTTCCCTTTTAAAAAAGTTGTTATTGAAGTTTTTCATATATATATATATATATATATATATATATATATATATATATACACACACACACACACACACACGTATAATGGAAAAATAAAACCCACTATGAAATAATTTATTATTTATGAGAAAAACCAAAACTGTTTCCATAAATAAGTGGTGCTATTTGTCAAAAATAATAAGAAATAAATTACTTCGAAACAGTTTTTATTATTTGAATATTTTTGTATTAAGAATGTAGATTCTGTTGTACTGAAGTGATTCATTATATGCGATGAATTTCACAATTAAACACGTGAAATGAATGAATGATGCAAACGCACAAGGAAAAAAATTATTCCAAGGCCTTTCGTGTATTCAGAAGTATTCCCTGACGAGGTATATTTTTGAATACACGAAAGGCCTTGGAATAATTTTTTTTCCTTGTGGGTTTGCATTAGACATATATATATAATATATATATATATATATATATATATATCAGTGGTGGACCGGATGTCAGTTTTTCAACATCTGCGGATCTTTAATTTAAATATCCGCGGATGCGGATATTTAGTTAATCTATCAATATAGAATTATATGACAATTTTTCAAATTTCGTGATATTACTATTATGGCAGGCAATGCATAAGAATTAAAATTAATATCAATGTTTTCATTATGATAAAAATAATAACTTTCTCAAGAGTTTCAGCCACAGAAAATTCAATGAAACAAGTTTCGTTCAATTTTCTGTTACCACGTATTTATATTTTGAGGTTTATATATTTGTTTGTTCATTAATAATTAATTAATACTTTATATGAAATGTGTATGACTGGGCCTTATAAGCTATTTTATAAGCTAATTTAATTGTAAATTGCATAATTTATTAGAGGTAATATCCGCATAACATCCGCAGTCAGAAGTGCGGATGCGGATGTTAAAAATTATGCGGATATCCGGTCCACCACATATATATATATATATATATGATGAATAAAACCACGAAGGGAAAAGAAAAACAAATGTGTTTCTTTTCCCTTCGTGGTTTTATTCATCAAATATTTTTCACGTGTCACTTTCGTGAAATAATTTTCATATATATATATATATATATATATATATTTATACAGGGTGGGCGGAAAGTAGCTCCCTAATTTAAATTACATATAAATTATGTATAAATTGTGATTGTATTGTTATATTGTTATGGTGTGTTCTCTAAAGTGGTACAATTGTAACGGTAATCTTTTTTTCTCTAAAGTGTTCTCTTTGTGTTCTCTAAAGTGGTACAATTGTAACGTTCATTTTTTTTTTTTCATTTCAGATTGAAGGGTAACATGGCTGAGCGTTTAACACTGCAGGAGCGTGCCCAGTTGGCGGCACGGTACGAAGTTTGGCAATCTGTCGTTCGAGTTCAAAGATGGTGGCGGGCCATTCACGGACCACGTGCCCAAGTGGACCCGAAAACAATCAAGAACTGCCACTCGAAGCTCATGACCACGGGGTCTGTGGCAGATGTTCGAAGATGTGGTCGCCCTTCGACATCCAGGGCCCAGGAGACGGTGCAGGCAGTTCAGGAAATGTTCGCACGGAGTCCACGAAAGTCAACTCGCCAGGCAGCTCGGGAAAGTGGACTCTCCCGCTACTCAGTGCGAACTGTGCTGAAGAAGGAGCTGAACTGGCGTGCGTGGAAGCCGCATTACTGCCAATCTCTCTCGGACGAGGACTGCGACATTGGCATGGAGTTCGGGGAAATCATGCTGGCTTGGCATGAAGACTGGCCCCATCTCTTCCGCAACATCCTCTGGAGCGACGAGGCGGTGTTCCACGTCGGAGGCTTTGTCAACCGCCACAATTGCCACTACTGGGCAGGAGAGGATCCCATGGTTACCGCTGAAAAACGGCAGAATCGGTTCAGTGTAACGGTGTGGTGTGGTATGACCTCAGATCAGGTTGTGGGCCCGTTCCTTCTGCGCAACACCATGAATGCTGAGCGGTACCTTGCTATGTTGCGAAACGAGGTCTGGCCGGTTGTCAGCACATGGGAGAACATCGACGATCTGATATTTATGCAAGATGGCGCCCCTCCGCACTTCGCTCTTGTTGTCCGTGAGTGGCTGGATGCCCACTTCCCTGGGCGTTGGATGGGTCGTCGTGGTCCACATCAATGGCCAGCCAGGAGCCCCGACTTGACACCGTGCGACTTCTTTCTTTGGGGGTGGGTAAAGGAAGAAGTCTACCGCACCAAACCGAGGACATTGGAAGAACTGGAGGACCGAATTCGGGAAGTCATGTCCTCCATCCCGCCGGAGTTCCTGCTAAAGTCAGTGGACGCCATTCCTGGGCGGCTCCAGAAGCTGGTGGAATTCCACATTGAATTTTAGAGAAAACCTACCATGTATGCCTACCTTTTCATATTATTTCTTCTGAAATAAATGGATAATTATATATACGTATTTTTTTACCAATCCAAAATAGGGAGCTACTTTCCGCCCACCCTGCAAACACGCAGTATAATTAACGTAAAGAACGACGCTTGTATAGGAGAATATTCCGCGCAAGATGAGAGCGAGAGAACGAAACAAATGAAAAATGAGGTAACCACCCAGGAATCGAACCCGGGATCTTCCGATTGCCGGTCAGATATGATAACCATTACACCACGGGCCTCACTCAATCAAATGCCGTAATTCCTCTACATACGCGCAGAAACCAATGGTTACCTCATTTTTCATTTGTTTCGTTCTCTCGCTCTCATCTTGCGCGGGATATTCTCCTATACAAGCGTCGTTCTTTACGTTAATTATACTGCGTGTTTGCAGTTTAAATGTATATAATGTACGGCATGCGGGAGGTGCCCCCTTGGGGCATTGGTTTCTGCGCGTATGTAGAGGAATTACGGCATTTGATTGAGTGAGGCCCGTGGTGTAATGGTTATCATATCTGACCGGCAATCGGAAGATCCCGGGTTCGATTCCCGGGTGGTTACCTCATTTTTCATTTGTTTCGTTCTCTCGCTCTCATCTTGCGCGGAATATTCTCCTATACAAGCGTCGTTCTTTACGTTAATTATACTGCGTGTTTGCAGTTTAAATGTATATAATGTACGGCATGCGGGAGGTGCCTCCTTGGGGCATTGGTTTCTGCGCGTATGTAGAGGAATTACGGCATTTGATTGAGTGAGGCCCGTGGTGTAATGGTTATCATATCTGACCGGCAATCGGAAGATCCCGGGTTCGAAAAAAACCTGGACACTTGTTTTTCCTACAAATTTCAAACTAGTCAAGCTAATACGTCCAAATTAGTACAAGATGTAGCCAATAGTATAGTTATCATGTGCTAAAAATTTCAATGGAACTCATATAAAACTCACCCTATTGAAATCGATGTTGTATTGCCCCCCATTTTCTTGAATTACGGCCAGTACTCTCCTTTTCCACTGATCTATGGATGACTTGATTTTGTCTTGGGACACCATAGGACAAACAACCTCAATTCTTTGTCTAAGTGCTTCCAGGTTTGAAAATGGTTCCCTGCGACCATGGTACATCAATGACTTCAGCTCATTCCACACGAAGTAATCCAGAAGATTTAAGTCAGGAGAATTTGGTGGCCATTCTTCACTTTTTATGAATTCAGAAATGTTCACAAAATCTCGCTGTTTATTTGGTCAAGTTAAATTTTTTATAATTAAGAAACGGCCAAAGATAATTAACTGAGGTTTCCAGTACATGATAACCATACTATTGGCTACATCTTGTACTAATTTGGGTGTATTAGCTTGAAATTTGTAGGAAAAACAAAAGTGTCCAGGTTTTTTTTCGTCCACCCTGTGTATATATATATATATATATATATATATATATATAAAATCATCGCTGCACTCATAGTTTAAGTGGAAGTATGAAGAGTTAAGCATCTTTTTACATAGAGCACCATTCCGCCCATACCCCAATTTCAGTGTATGATCAGCTCGCAGCAGCAGCGTTGCCAAGCAAATAGGGGGTTAACATCCGTATTTGTATTAATTTGATTGCAATTTTCGTTAGTTTGTATTGCGGACACCCCGAGTTATTATCAGTCCTTCAGGAGCAAGATGCGCCGCAAGTTCGTTTCCTCCTAAAGGCAGCACAAATTTACCTGTATCAATCAGCCACACTTTTACTACTTCAGTCATGCTCTACACAAACGGGACCAAAAACCACAAGTACCCGCATCATAAAACCGTCAGCATACGGGCCTATATTTAGTTTAGAATAATATACTGTATATATATTTGTAGACTCAACACGGAAAAACAATTTGTAAACTCAAACGGAATAGAATTTAAAGACTACGCCGTAAGATAGAATAATAACCTCTCAAAAAAATAAAAAAACGCGAGTAAAGAGACAAGTTCGATTATAATTGGTTTAAACTACAGTAGTTGCAACTTTTTTTTTTAACTCTTAAAAATATTTTCAACATCTCTTATAACCCTTACTATGGAATATACAGTTGTTATAAAGTACGCGTAATAAATATTACTGGTCCATGTTCACTCGCGTTAAT